>JXCR01133621.1:90990-126968 GCA_002079205.1 Phalaenopsis hybrid cultivar
CAATTAAATGAGCTTGAAGAGATAAGGAATGAATCTTATGAAAGTGCCAAAATTTATAGAGAAAAGATGAAGATGTGGCATGATCGAAGGATTCTTACTAAAAATTTTCAGTCAGGGCAACAAGTTTTGTTGTATAATTCAAAGTTAAGATTATTTCTAGGCAAACTTAAGTCCAGGTGGATGGGTCCATTTATTGTGATTAAAGTTTATCATTGTGGACATGTGGATATTAAAGATCCTAAGTTTGAGAAAATATTTAAATTTAATGGAAAATGACTGAAACCTTATTTTACAGGGGATCAGCATAAGTTTAATGATGGAATGATGTTGAGTCAACTAGAGTAAGCACTAGATACGTTGGGCTGACGACATAAAACCAAGCGCTTTGTGGGAGGCAACCTAAAGTTATCATTGTGTTTTTATTTTGATTGTTGTTTTTTGTGTGATTAAGAAAATTTTGGGTAGTATTTTTGAGACTATTATGTGTTAGTATTGATTTTAAGACATTATTTAGTGATCTAGACATGTTAAACTGAGAATTTGGACATTAAGTTGACTTAAGTGCCAAATCATGTGCTTAAACGCGGCAGTTTAAAAACATGTGCGAAATTAATATTCTAGAAGGAAAAACCATCTAAAAGTTAACAAAAATGTGCCAAGGTAGTTTCTAAATGTGTCTAGGAGTTATTGAAAGGATTTGGGCCTATGAATAGATGGGTTTAGTGAAGGAATTTCACCCCATATCATTTATAGCCCTAAATTTTAAGAGAGAAATATAATTTAAGATGATGTCTTCATGGGAGATAGATTTGAAGAAGAAGGAGGAGACCATGAGGAAGAATTCTATTATTCAAAGTGCACAAGAGATGTATAACGGTTTCTTAGTCGTTAGTATTGAAGGAATATCAGAGAAGATCAACAAAATTGAAAATACCATGTTTGTACTAGAGACTAAGGTATTAGAGATTCATGCACATCTTAGGCTTATTGGATGGCAATTGAAAATTCAATTTAGCCACACTATTTATATAGAGGAAGCGGATAAGTAGATGTTTCTTAAGCAAAAGTGGATTGAAGAAGATTGCATCAGAGCACGTCACCATCGTCCTTTTTATCAACTTTTTATTTCAGTTGTCCCATGAGAGACTAATGAAAGACCTGAATTTGTTCCTTCTAATGAAGAATGGAAATAAGTTCTATGTCTAAAGTTATTTTTTTGTGTGTTTAAAGTTGTTTTCTTTAAGTGTTTTAGTGTTTAAGACTTGTTTTTAGTGTTTGTGTTACTTAGGTGTTTAATTTTAAAAGATTGTTAAGTGTTTGTATATAGGAAAATTTTCTCATCCAAGACTATTTGGAATGAGAACTAAGTGTTTAAATGTATTTTTACTCGTTTGTGAATTAATATAAGTTTGTTTGTGTGAAATTTTGTGTTATTTTAGCCTTAAATTGAAATAGATATTAAAGAGAATTTTGAGATAAATGAGAGTTACAGGAAGTTGAAAATAGTCATTTAAGTGCTATGAGACCATTTAGGGGTGGCTTACTTAGGCAAATAGTGCATTTTACTTTAATTTGAAATTTTTGAAAATTATGCACTGGTGCCTGAGCGCCACTTCGCGTGCATAAGTGTGAGTAAACCCGAGAAGCAGGCGCCTAAGTGCCACTTACCGCACTTAAGCTCTGGTTCACGAATGGTTAAAAGTGAATTTTTTAGCCCAAAATCACCATTTTTATGCCTCCAGTTACCTTTAACCACTCAAAAATGCGATTTTGGAAGGCTAGGGCACAGCTAAAGTGAAGATTTCTTGGTGAAATCAAGTGAAATTTGCTAGATCCAAGTTCCTTGACAATGACACCAAGAATGAAGAGGAGTAAAAGCAAAGCCCCTTTCAATTCAAGTAAATTTGTTAGTTCAAAAGCTTAAGATTGGTATAGTGATACGTTACAATCACACAAACTGATTCAGGTGCGATGTTTTAGAAATCCGGGCGGAGACGTGGAAAATTTATTTGTTCACCGACAGTGAGAACAATTCTGTTGTTTCTCTGTTATGGCATTTATATCTGTTGTGAGGGAGTTCTTTGCAAACCTCACTGAAGCTAAAGACAACAAGTTATGGTTCGAGAAAAGTTGGTAGCTTTTTATCCATAACTAATCAACGTGTTTTACCATTTACCAAAGGATACATTATGTTTTTCTGCAAATTATAGTCCTACTGAAGGAGAGTTAGACGAGATTATTTTATACTTAACTATTGGGAGAGGCTTTGGAAGATCACTAATGAGAGGAAAGTTAACTTCCCAACTTCAAAGTTATGTGCACCTTCAAAGGCCTGCAGTATTTCATTTCTGCTCGTCTGCTTCGGATCAATCATCTCAGTGAAGTGACCAGAGAAAGAATGACGTTGAACTATTGTATTCAAGAGGGAATTCTCATCAAAATTCGAGCTTTGATCTGTCAGACAATCATCAGTTCTGCTACAGCTGTTACAACTGCAGGTCTGGGATTTGCTTCCTTGATCTTTTCATTGTGTGAGCAAGCGGGAGTTAAATATGATAGCTGGGAGGAAGTGTTATTACCTCTAAAGCCCATCACTAAGGTGAATGTGAAGAATTATTCTGAGCATTCAATTTTTTGCTGGAAACAAGAATTTTCTCGGAGCTATGGAATGGAGACGTCTGATGTTTCTACCTCTGCTGCTTCTACATCTAGAACATCTACCTCACATGCCTCTACATCTCAAGGTGAGTTTACTGAGACCCAGGATCAATTATTATAGAGGATAATGGATAATATTATTTTTACCACTGATAGCGTACAAAATTTAGAGCATTTTGCAGTGCATATTGATCGGTATAATAAGAGAAAATATGATTATGAAGAGAAATTTCACTCATCTTTGGAGAGCCTCATTAGGGGTAACCAAGGAGTGTAATTTCCTCCATATCCTAGATACCCTGATTATGAGCCTGCAAAAGTTTGGGATAGTGGTGATTTAGAGGATGAAGAGTAGAGCAGAGAGATTTATTTTATGACTGTAATATGATATGAACTATGTGGCCCGGGCTTGCTACAGTTACATCTGTGTGTTGGTTTGAACTATGTGATTTGGTTTGTACTTTTATGTTTAAGTGAGAATTCTGATGTGATGTGTTTTCAAGTTTTGGAGTTGAGACATGTATGTATGTTTACTTGTTTAAATATTGTGATGTGTGAGACTTTTATTTTTAATTGTTTTGTAATGTTTGTATTAGTTAGTAGTTTATTTTAAAATCTAGGGTAGTAACTGTTTTGAGTTTTGTGATTTAGTTAGTTTAGCACTTAACTTAATTTTATATCTGTTGTAAAGATGAAAATCTTGCTAACTTAAGTCTTAAATATGAAACTTAGGAAATTGCTACCCTGTATTTTTCTTGTATCATGTTAGTGTGTTTGTTTTTATGCTGAGATCGTGAAATCAAGTTAGAGTGTTAGTTTACTTTTATGTTTATACCCACTTCTTAGAAGTCTATTGAATCTCTACATGTTAAATTGAAATGAAAATATAGAAAATTTGATTAAAAATTAATTTTACTCCTCTTTTTAGTTTTATACTTGTATCATTATGGTTTAAAAATTTTTGTTAGTATGTTATTTTAAATTTTCATTCCTGCTTATATATATCTGATGCTAAACTGTTTAATCTGTTAAAAATTTAAGTTTGGGGGGGGGATGAAAAATATTTTCAAAACTGGAATTTTATTTGTTCTCAAATATGCTACAAGTGAAATTGATTTGAAAAGAAAAAATTTGATTATGTATAAGAAGTTATATTAGGGAAGTAAAATTTTATTTTAGAAATGAGTAAGAAAATTTGGTTAAAATTTTTATTAATGAAAAAAAACTTTAAGTTAAAAAGTTTTTAGATGAGAAAATGATTAATATAAGTAACTATCTTTAGTAAGAAAAATTGTATTTTTGAAAAATTTAGATAATTTAGACTTTTATTTTTGATACTTAAATTTCTTTTATTAGTTTTTTTAAAAAATTTAGATAATTTACACTTCTATTTTTAATACTTAAATTTCTTTTATTAAAATAATTTTTAAAACTATTATTATATTTATAAGTAAAAGACNAATTGATTTGAAAAGAAAAAATTTGATTATGTATAAGAAGTTATATTAGGGAAGTAAAATTTTATTTTAGAAATGAGTAAGAAAATTTGGTTAAAATTTTTATTAATGNCAACCACTCTATTTTGAAAAAGAAGTTAATGAAAATTTTCTAGATAAAAAATTGTTCACTGTAAATGAGTGGCATGTTCCGTGGTATGCCGACATTGTGAACTATATTGTCAGTGATTTCAAACCCTATGGAATGACATACCAAAAAATGAGGAGATTTATTCCTGAAGCTAAGACTTATTTTTTGGATTACCAGTATTTATATAAACAAGGAACGTATTTGATCATTTGAAGACGTGTACCATTAGAAGAAACTTATGAAATTATCCAAAAATATCATAATTCTGATTTTTGGAGACATTTTGGTGTTGATAAAATAACATACAAAATTCTACAATCTAGATTTTATTGGCCTACAATTTTTAAAGATGTTAATGCTTATATCAAAACTTGTGATAGATGTTAAAGAGTAGGCAATATTTCTAGAAAAATGAGAATGCCCCTTAATTATACGCTTGAAGTTGAATTGTTTGGGGATTAGATTTCATAGGACCATTTATACCTTCTTTTGGAAATATATATAATTTGTTAGCGGTGGACAATGTATCCAAATGGATAGAAGCTGTTGCTTTGCCTCAATGTGATGCTCAAAGTGTTGCAAAATTTTTGAAAATAAACATATTTTGTAGATTTGGGATGCCTAGAGTTATCATTACTGATGGGGGGAGTCATTTTAGAAATGCCATTATGGAGAAGTTATTAAAGAAATATCATATAAATCATAAGATTGCTACTATTTATCATCCTCAAACGAGTGGTTTGCTTAAATTATCCAATCAAGAAATTAAAAGAATTATGAAAAAATCTATGAATCTAACAAAAATGGATTGGTCAGTCAAACTTGACTATCCTTTGTGGGCTTATAGGACAGCATATAGAACTCCTATAGGAATGTCTCCATATAGGCTAATATTTGGGAAAGTTTGTCACTTAGCAGTTGAACTTGAGCATCAAGCATATTGAGCTATTGAAGAGTTCAATAATAATTTAAAAGAAGTTGGTGAGAAAAGATTGTTACAATTAAAAGAGCTTGAAGAGATAAGAAATGAATCTTATGAGAGTGGTGAGATTTATAAAGAAAAGATGACAATGTGGCATGATCGAAAGATTTTTACTAAAAATTTTCAACCAGGGCAACAAGTTTTGCTATATAATGCATGGTTAAGATTATTTCCAGACAAACTTAAGTCCAGGTGGATGGGCCCATTGGTTGTGATAAAATTTTATCCTTATGGAGCTGTGGATATTAAAGATCCTAATTCTGAGAAAAATTTTAAATTTAATGGACGTAGACTGAAACCTTGTTATATAGGGGATCAACATAAATATAATGACGGAATGATGTTGGGTTAACCAGAATAAGCACTGTTTACGTCGGACTGACGACGTAAAACCAAGCTCTTTATGGGAGGCAACCCATAGTTATCAATGTGTTTTTGCTTTGATTGTTGTTTTGAGTCTGATTAAGATTTTTTGGGTAGTATTTTTGAGTTTATTATGTGCTAGTAATGATTTTTACACTTTATTTAGTGACCTAGACATGTTAGAATGAGAATTTGGATGTTAAGTTGACTGCTGCAAAAAATGTGCACCGGCGTTTAAGCGTGGCAGTTTAATCACATATGCAAATTTTGATTTCTAGAAGGTGTAACTACAATTTAGTTGGAATAAATGTGTCTTGGCAGTTTCTAGTCATGCTTAAAAGTTATGAAAGGGAAATAGGCCTATAAATAGAAGGGGTTTGTGAAGGAATTTCACCCCGAATTATTTTTCGCCCTAAAAGTCTAAAAAAAGAGAAATTTAGAGAAAATGTCTTCATGGGAGATGGATTTAAAGAAGAAGGAAGAAGCCATAAGGAAGAAGTACATTAGTCAAAGTGCATAGGAGATGTATAACGGTTTCTTAGTCGTTAGTATTGAAGGGATATCGGAGAAGATCAACAAGATTAAGAATATTATATCTGTATTAGAGACTAAGGTGCTTGAATTGCATGCTCATCTAAAACTTATTGGGTAGCAACTTAAGATGCAATTCAACCATACCAGTTATATAGAGGAAGCGGATAAGGCGATGTTTCTTAAGCAAAAGTGGATCGAAGATGAAAGTAATAGAGCTCGTCACCACCGTCCGTTTTATCAACTCTATATTTCTGGAGAGACTACCGAGAGACAAGAATTCGTTCCTTCTAATGAAGAGTGACATTAGGTTAAGTTTTAGGAATTTTGTGTTTGGAGTCATGTTTTTAAGTGTGTTAGTGTTTATGTCTAATATTTAGTGTTTGTGTCACTTATCTGTTTAATTGTAAATGTATGTTAAGTGTTTTGTACTTAGGAAAATTTTCTCACACAAGACTATTTGGAGAGAGAACTAAGTGTTAAATGTGTTTGTACTTGTTCGTGAATTAATATAAGTTTATTTTTCTAAAAATTTGTGTTATTTTTTGCATCGATTTGAATTAATTATTATGAAGAATTTTGATAGAGAAGGGAGTTATAGGAAGTAAAAATAGTCATTTAAGTGCAATGAGACCATTTACGGGTAATTTACTTAGGCAAATAGTGCGTTTTACTTAAATTTAAAAATTTCAAAAATTGTGCACTAGCGCCTAAGCGCCACATCTCGCGCTTAAGCGAGTTCCTATTGTAAGGGAGTTTTATGCAAATCTCCCGGAGGCTGAGGACGATCGAGTTATGGTTATAGGGAAGTTGGTACCTTTTACTTCAGAGGTAATCAACCTGTTTTATCATTTATCACCGGAAAATTTGTGTTTTTATGCAAATTATAGTCCTACGGAAGCGGAGTTAGACAAGATTATTTCATACTTGACTATTGAAAGAAGACTTTGGAAGATTACCAATGAGAGGAGAGTAAATTACACAACTTCAAAGTTATGTGCACCTTCAAATGCCTGACACTATTTCATTTATGCTCGTCTGTTTCCTACAAATCATCTCAGTGAAGTGACCAGAGAGAGAGAGAGTGATGTTGAATTATTTTATTCAAGAGGGAAAGCCCATCAACATAGGGGCTTTGATCTATCAGACTATCATTAGTTCTGCTACAGCTGCTACTACTACAGGTATGGGATTTGATTCCCTGATATTTTCTTTATGCGAGCAGGCTGGAGTAAAGTATGATAGTTGGGAGGAAGTTTTGTTACCTCTAACGTTCATCATGAAGGTGACTGTGAAGACTTATTCTAAGCATTCGATTTTTGGTTGGAGAGGAGGATATTTCAGGAGGTATGAATTAGAGACGTTTGTTGCATCTTCATCTAGACCATTTACTTCACGTGCTTCTGCATCTAGAGGTGATTCTACTAAGACTCAAGATGAGTTATTGCTGAAGATGATGGATAATATCAATTTTACCGCTGATAAGGTAAAAAAATTTAGAGCTTTTTGCAGATCATACTAAGAGTTATAATAAAATGAAGAGTGATTATGATGAGAAATTCCCGCATCTTTGGAGAGCCTGATTAGCGGTGATCCAGGAGTGCAATTTCCTCCATATCCTCGATATCCTGATTGCCTCCTGAAAATGGTACAGCGGTGATTTTGAGGATGAAGAGTAGAGCTGAGAGGTTCATTTTATGATTGTAATATGATATGAACTATGTGTTCTGTGCTTTCTACATTTGCATCTATGTGTTGTTTTGTACTATGTTGTGTTTTGACTTTTATGTTTTATTATTATTATGACGTTTATGGTAGTTAATATTTTATTTTTAAACTTTAAGGTAGTAACTATCATTTTGTTTTTAGTACTGTGATTTAATTAGTTTAGAACTGAACTTAATTTCATATCTATTATAAAGTAGAATATTTTGCTAGCTTAGATCTTAAACTTGAAACTCAAAAACTGTTACCCTTTATTTTTATTTTATCATGTTTGCAAGTTTGTCTTTATGTTAAGATTGTGATGTCCGTAGTGTGTATGTTTGCTTTTATGTTTATACCCTCTGTTTAGAAGTCTATTTGAATCTCTACATGTTAAAGTAAAATGAAAATATAGAAAATTTGATCAAAAAAATTAATTTTACTCTTGTTTTTAGTTATACTTGTATCATTAGGGTTTAAAATTCCTATTAGCATGTTATTTCAATTTTCATTTCCTGTCTATATAATTATTTGATGCTAAACTGTTTAATCTGTTTAAAAAAATTAATAAAGTTTGGGGTAGGGATGAAAAACATTTTCAAAACTTGAATTTTATTTGTTCTCAAATGAACTACAAATGGTTTGAATTTTAAAAGAAAAACTTATTATGTATATGAAGTTATATTAGGGAAGTCAAATTTAACTTTAGAAATGAGTAAAAAAAATTTAGTTAAAATTTTAATTAATGAAGAAAAACTTTAAGTTAAAAATTTTTAGTATAGAAAAAGATTAATATAAATGACTATCTTTAGTAAGAAAAATTGTATTTTTAAAAAAATTAGATAATTTAGACTTTTATTTTTAATACTTAAATTTCTTTTATTAAAATGATTTTAAAAACTATTATTATATTTATCAGTAAAAGTTTTATATCAACACTTTACTTTAGGAAAGGAGAAGTGAAATTCAAAATCATTAAAGGCCTATCCAAATATAGTAATCCTTGCTTGAAAATAAAAAGAAAAAGAAAAGAAAAAGGAAAGAAAAGAAAAAGAAAAGAAATGTAAGGGAGGAGAAGCTTTAGGATTAGTGCTTAATCAAAAATTGGTTCTACATTTGATCTTTTTAAAGTATAAGACTTGATAAAATCTTAAGCTTATAAATATAATATAATAAGTAAAATTATTTTTAATAAAAATTTTTAAGTAGAGAAATAAAAGAACTAAAACATAAATTTAGAGAACTTACAAAATTTCTGAATTAGATAGAATCTCATATTTTCATAGTTCTTAACATAAAAAATTTTCAAACTTTAAGTTGGTCTCATTCACTAATTATTTTTTCTAAGTTGGACTACTATATTCCTAAATCTAAATTTTAGCAACTCCTAAAAAAGCTCATATACATATCATACATAGTTGGATTTTAAAGATTGGAGTGTCACTTGAGGACAAGTAACATTTTAAGTTTAGGGGATTTTGATACACCTAAAATATACATTATTTTTAGACACATTTTTATACCTATTTTTGAGATATTACGCTTTAATGGAAGGTATTCTTGTGTTTTTCTTGTAGATACGAGTAAAAATGTAGAAAATGCTTAAAGGAGTAAAAAAGGATCAAATTTCGAGCAAAAAGGTGAAAAATTGTGCAAAAGAGTTTTGGCTCCTAAGCGCCCGTTAAAACAGAGAAGGCCGCGCCTAAGCACCGAGACCCCGTGCTTAAGCGCTAGTGGAAGTTACTAGATGAGTAAAATCGGTTTTCATGAATTTCGAAGAGGTTTTTGAGGCACCCATTGGCTTAATAGGTGGTTGTAACCACCATGGACAAAAATCATCATGAAAGGATGCGCCTCTAGGGCAAATACATTGAATCAAGACACATTTTGAAGAGATCCCAAGGCACCTATTGGAAAACTATAAAAGAAAGAAGAGAGGACTTAGAAAAGAGTCTTGAAATATTGGCAAGTTTTGAATGTTCTTCTTCAGGGAGTTAGTTTGGAGAGATTTTCAGGAACCACTTTTTATTTACTTTATCCTTTTTGTTATTTTGTTTTGAGTGATTATAAAAGAGAAGAGATTCAAAGAAACCTCAAGAGTTCAGTAGAGAATATGAGATAAGTTTTAATCTTTTTGTTTTAGACTACTTTTGGTTTTAATTGAGACTTGTTGTTGGTTTGATAATGATTTCTTCTTTTAAACTAAAGTGTGATTTTATTTTCTCCAAGGATTCTGAGTTGTTTTCCTTATCTTTCTTCTTAAAATGATAAGTAATTAAGTTTTGGATGAAAGTTGTGGAGAATATTGATCTTTAATGATGGAAGAAGTTATAATGATTTAAATCCATGCACTTCATTTACTTCTTGATTTGGCCAATCCAGATGTNGCTGAATTATCTAATCAAAAAATTAAAACAATTATGGAGAAATATGTGAATCCAACAAAAATGGATTGGTCAGTCAAACTTGACTATGCTTTGTGGGCTTATGACTGCATATAGAACTCCTATAGGAATGTCCCCATATAGGCTAATATTGTGAAAAGCTTGTCACACTGCATACATAACTCTTATAGGAATGTCCCCATATAGTCTAATATATAGAAAAGCTTATCACTTACATGTTGAACTTGAGCATAAGGTATATTGGGCAATTAAAGTGTTCAATTATAATTTGAAAGAAGCTGGTGAGAAAAGATTGTTACAATTAAATGAGCTTGAAGAGATAAGGAATGAATCTTATGATGAAAGTGCTAAGATTTACAAAGAAAAGATAAAAATGTGGCATGATTAAAGGATTCTTACTAAAAATTTTCAGCCAGGGCAACAAGTTTTGCTATATAATGCGGAACGATGAAGATGTGACATGATCAGAGGATTCTTACTAAAAATTTTCAGCCTAGGGCAACAAGTTTTGCTATATAATGCAAGGTTAAGATTATTTCCAAGAAAACTTAAGTCCAGGTGGCAACAAGTTTTGCTATATAATGCAAGCTTAAGATTATTTCCAAGCAAACTTAAGTTCAGGTGGATGGGCCCATTTCTTGTGACTAAAATTTGTCCATATGGAGCTGTGGATATTTAAGATCCTAAGTCCGAGAAAATATTTAAAGTTAATGAACATAGACTGAAATTTTATTTTATAAGGGATCAACATAAGTTTAATGATGGAATGATGTTGGGTCAACCAGAGTAAGCACAGGTTATGTCGGGATGACCACGTAAACCAAGTACTTTGTGGGAGGCAACCCATAGTTATCAGTGTGTTTTTATTTTGATTGTTGTTTTATGTGTGATTAAAAAAATTTGGGGTAGTAATTTTTAAACTATTATGTGTTAGTATTGATTTTAAGACTTTATTTAATGATCTAGACATGTTAAAATGAGAATTTGGATGTTAAGTTGCTAGTGCAAAAATGTGCACTGGCTCTTAAGCGCGTTAGTTTAAAAACATGTGCGAAATTAATATTCTAGAAGGGAAAACCTCTTAAAAGTTTGCAAAAACGTGCCAAATCATTTTCTAAATGTGTCTAGGAGTTATTAAAAGGATTTAGGCCTATAAATAGAAGGTTTTAGTGAAGGAATTTCACACCAGATCATTTCTAGCCATAAAGTCTAAGAGAGAGATAGATTATAAGATGATGTCTTCATGACAGATGGATTTGAAGAAGGAGGAGACAATGAGAAAGAAATTCATTATTCAAATTGCACAAGAGATGTATAATAGTTTCTTAGTTGTTAGTATTGAAGGAATATCAGAGAAAAACAACAAAATTAAAAATACCATGTCTGTACTGAAGACTAATGTATTAGAGATTCACGCACATCTTGAGCATATTGGATGGCAATTAAAAATGCATTTTAGCCACACTAGTTTTATAGAGGAAGTAGATAAGGAGATGTTTCTTAAGCAAAAGTGGATTGAAGAAGATTGCATCAGAGCACGTCACCATGTTTGTTTTATCAACTTTGTATTTCAGTTGCCCAGGAGAGACTAATGAAAGACCTGAATTTGTTCCTTCTAATAAAAAATTGAATTAAGTTATATATTTGAAGTTATGTTTTTGTGTGTTTAAAGTCATTGCTTTAAGTGTTTTAGTGTCTAAGAGTTGTTTTTAGTGTTTGTGTTACTTAGGTGTTTAATTGTGGAAAATTGTTAAGTGTTTTTATATAGAAAAATTTTCTCATCTAAGATTATTTGGAAAGAAAACTAAGGGTTTAAATGTATTTGTACTCATTTGTAAATTAATATAAGTTACTTTGTGTGAAATTTTGTGTTATTTTAGCCTCAAGTTGAAATAGTTATTAAAGAAAATTTTGAGATACAAGAGAGTTACAGGAAGTTGAGAATAATCATTTAAGTTTTATGAGACCATTCAGGGGTGGTTTACTTAGGCAAATAGTGCATTTTACTTTAATTTAAAATTTTATAAAATTGCGCACTGGCACCTAAGCGCCACATCTCCTGCTTAAACACGAGCAAACCCGAGAGGCAGGCGCATAGGCACCACTTACCCACGCTTAAGCACTCGTTCATGAAAACTGGTTCACAATTGGTTAAAAGTGAATTTTTGAGCCAAAAATCAACATTTTTACGCCTGCCATCACCTTCAACCGCTTAAAAACGCAATTTTGGTGATCTAGGGCACGCCATTAAGTGGATATTTCTTGGTGGAAAAAAAAAATTGCTAGATTAAGATTTGTTAAGGTAAGAGCTTTACTTATATGTAAAAATTTTTTATTTTCACCATGTATTTTGAGTATATTTTAAAAGAATTTGAAAATTGACTATTCATGGTGAAAATTGAGAAAAAATCTATGGAAATTTCATAGGAAGTGTAATTTAAACTTTTGGAAGTTTAGTTTAGTTGTTTAGACTTGATTTTTGAAATTATTGCTGGAATTTATCAAATTTGTAGAATGGCACCAAGAATGAAGAGGATCAAATGCAAATCCCCTTTCGATTCGAGTAAATTTGTTAGTTCAAAAGCTCAAGATCAATACAGTGATGCGTTGCAATCACACAAACTGATTCAGGAGCAATATTTTAGAAATCCGGGTGGAGACGTGCAAGATTTAATTGTTCACCGATAGTGGGAACAATTTTGTTGTTTCTCTGTTGTGGAAGTTATATCTGTTGTGAGGGAGTTCTATCCAAATCTCCCTAAATCTGAACGCAATTGAGTTATAGTTTGAGGAAAGTTTGTAACTTTTTCGCTAAAGGAAATCAACTTATTTTACCATGTACCACTGGATACATTATGTTTTTATGCAAATTATAGTCCTATTGAAGCGGAGTTAGATGAGATTATTTCTTACTTGACTATTGGGAGAGGACTTTGGAAGATCACTAATGAGACGAGAGTAAATTTCCCAACTTCAAAGTTTTGGGCACCTTCAAAGGCCTGACACTATTTCATTTATGCTCGTTTGCTTCCAACCAATCATCTCAGTTAAGTGACCAGAGAAAGAGCGACGTTGAACTATTGTATTCAAAGGGGAAAGCTCATAAATATTGGAGCTTTGATCTATTAGACTATAATCAGTTCTGCTCCAGCTACTACAACTGTAGGTCTAGGATTTGCTTCCTTGATTTTTTCTGTGTGTGAGCAGGTTGGAGTTAAATATGATAGCTGAGAGGAAGTTTTATTACCTCTTATTCCCATCACTAATGTGAATGTGAAGATATATTCTGAGCATTCAATTTTTAGCTAGAGAGGAGCATTTTCTCGGAGCTATGGAATAGAGACGTTTGCTGCTGCTACCTCTGCTACTTCTACATCTAGACTATCTACTTCACATGCTTCTACATCTCGAGGTGAGTTTACTGAGACCCAAGATCAATTATTGTAGAGGATGATGGATAATATTAATTTTACCGCTAATAGGGTACAAAATTTAGAGCGTTTTGCAGAGCATATTGATAGGTATAATAGAAGAAAAAGTGATTAAGAAGAGAAATTTCACTCATCCTTGGAGAGCCTCATTTGGGGTAACCAAGGAGTGCAATTTCCTCCATATCTTAGATTCCCTAATTATGAGCCTGCAAAAGTTTGGGATAGCGATGATTCAAAGGATGAAGAGTAGAGTAGAGAGATTTATTTTATAATTGTAATATGATATGAACTTTGTGGCTCGTGCTTGCTACATTTGCATCTCTGTGTTGGTGTGAACTATGTGATGTTGTTTGTACTTTTATGCTTAAGTGAGAATTGTGATGTGATGTGTTTTCATGTTTTGAACTTGAGGCATGTATGTATGTTTACTTGTTTAGATATTGTAATGTGTGAGAATGTTTAATTATATTGTAATGTTTGTGTTATTCAGTAGTTTGTTTTAAAATTCTAAGGTAGTAACTGTTATGAGTTTTGTGATTTAGTTAGTTTAGAAGTTAACTTAATTTTATATCTGTTGTAAAGTTGAAAATCTTGCTAACTTAGGTCTTAAACTTAAAACTTAGGAAACTACTACCCTGTATTTTTTCTTTTATCATGTTAGGGTGTTTGTTTTTATGTTGAGATCATGAAATCAACTTAGTCTATTAGTTTACTTTTATGTTTATACCCACTGCTTAGAAGTCTACTGAATCTCTACATGTTAAGTTGAAATGAAAATATAGAAAATTTGATATAAAATTAAGTTCACTCTATTTTTAGTTTTATACTTGTCTCATTAGGGTTTAAAAAATCATGTTAGTATGTTATTTTAAATTTTCATTCCTGCTTATATATATCTGATGCTAAGCTTTTTAATCTGTTAATAATTTAAGTTTGGGGGGGATGAAAATATTTTCAAAACTAGAATTTTATTTGTTCTCAAATGTGCTACAAGTGAATTTGATTTGAAAAGAAAAANTTTTACCGCTGATAAGGTAAAAAAATTTAGAGCTTTTTGCAGATCATACTAAGAGTTATAATAAAATGAAGAGTGATTATGATGAGAAATTCCCGCATCTTTGGAGAGCCTGATTAGCGGTGATCCAGGAGTGCAATTTCCTCCATATCCTCGATATCCTGATTGCCTCCTGAAAATGGTACAGCGGTGATTTTGAGGATGAAGAGTAGAGCTGAGAGGTTCATTTTATGATTGTAATATGATATGAACTATGTGTTCTGTGCTTTCTACATTTGCATCTATGTGTTGTTTTGTACTATGTTGTGTTTTGACTTTTATGTTTTATTATTATTATGACGTTTATGGTAGTTAATATTTTATTTTTAAACTTTAAGGTAGTAACTATCATTTTGTTTTTAGTACTGTGATTTAATTAGTTTAGAACTGAACTTAATTTCATATCTATTATAAAGTAGAATATTTTGCTAGCTTAGATCTTAAACTTGAAACTCAAAAACTGTTACCCTTTATTTTTATTTTATCATGTTTGCAAGTTTGTCTTTATGTTAAGATTGTGATGTCCGTAGTGTGTATGTTTGCTTTTATGTTTATACTCACTGTTTAGAAGTCCATTTGAATCTCTACATGTTAAAGTAAAATGAAAATATAGAAAATTTGATCAAAAAAATTAATTTTACTCTTGTTTTTAGTTATACTTGTATCATTAGGGTTTAAAATTCCTATTAGCATGTTATTTCAATTTTCATTTCCTGTCTATATAATTATTTGATGCTAAACTGTTTAATCTGTTTAAAAAAATTAATAAAGTTTGGGGTAGGGATGAAAAACATTTTCAAAACTTGAATTTTATTTGTTCTCAAATGAACTACAAATGGTTTGAATTTTAAAAGAAAAACTTATTATGTATATGAAGTTATATTAGGGAAGTCAAATTTAACTTTAGAAATGAGTAAAAAAAATTTAGTTAAAATTTTAATTAATGAAGAAAAACTTTAAGTTAAAAATTTTTAGTATAGAAAAAGATTAATATAAATGACTATCTTTAGTAAGAAAAATTGTATTTTTAAAAAAATTAGATAATTTAGACTTTTATTTTTAATACTTAAATTTCTTTTATTAAAATGATTTTAAAAACTATTATTATATTTATCAGTAAAAGTTTTATATCAACACTTTACTTTAGGAAAGGAGAAGTGAAATTCAAAATCATTAAAGGCCTATCCAAATATAGTAATCCTTGCTTGAAAATAAAAAGAAAAAGAAAAGAAAAAGGAAAGAAAAGAAAAAGAAAAGAAATGTAAGGGAGGAGAAGCTTTAGGATTAGTGCTTAATCAAAAATTGGTTCTACATTTGATCTTTTTAAAGTATAAGACTTGATAAAATCTTAAGCTTATAAATATAATATAGTAAGTAAAATTATTTTTTAATAAAAATTTTTTAAGTAGAGAAATAAAAGAACTAAAACATAAATTTAGAGAACTTACAAAATTTCTGAATTAGATAGAATCTCATATTTTCATAGTTCTTAACATAAAAAATTTTCAAACTTTAAGTTGGTCTCATTCACTAATTATTTTTTCTAAGTTGGACTACTATATTCCTAAATCTAAATTTTAGCAACTCCTAAAAAAGCTCATATACATATCATACATAGTTGGATTTTAAAGATTGGAGTGTCACTTGAGGACAAGTAACATTTTAAGTTTAGGGGATTTTGATACACCTAAAATATACATTATTTTTAGACACATTTTTATACCTATTTTTGAGATATTACGCTTTAATGGAAGGTATTCTTGTGTTTTTCTTGTAGATACGAGTAAAAATGTAGAAAATGCTTAAAGGAGTAAAAAAGGATCAAATTTCGAGCAAAAAGGTGAAAAATTGTGCAAAAGAGTTTTGGCTCCTAAGCGCCCGTTAAAACAGAGAAGGCCGCGCCTAAGCACCGAGACCCCGTGCTTAAGCGCTAGTGGAAGTTACTAGATGAGTAAAATCGGTTTTCATGAATTTCGAAGAGGTTTTTGAGGCACCCATTGGCTTAATAGGTGGTTGTAACCACCATGGACAAAAATCATCATGAAAGGATGCGCCTCTAGGGCAAATACATTGAATCAAGACACATTTTGAAGAGATCCCAAGGCACCTATTGGAAAACTATAAAAGAAAGAAGAGAGGACTTAGAAAAGAGTCTTGAAATATTGGCAAGTTTTGAATGTTCTTCTTCAGGGAGTTAGTTTGGAGAGATTTTCAGGAACCACTTTTTATTTACTTTATCCTTTTTGTTATTTTGTTTTGAGTGATTATAAAAGAGAAGAGATTCAAAGAAACCTCAAGAGTTCAGTAGAGAATATGAGATAAGTTTTAATCTTTTTGTTTTAGACTACTTTTGGTTTTAATTGAGACTTGTTGTTGGTTTGATAATGATTTCTTCTTTTAAACGGACTACTTTTGGTTTTAATTGAGACTTGTTGTTAGTTTGACAATGATTTCTACTTTTAAACTACTACTTTTGGTTTTAATTGAGACTTGTTGTTGGTTTGACAATGATTTCTTCTTTTAAACTAAAAGACTACTTTTAGTTTTAATTAATGTATTGTTGGTTTGACAATGATTTCTACTTTTAAACTAAAGTATGGTTTTGTTTTCTCCATACAATATTGTTGGTTTGACAATAATTTCTTCTTTTAAACTAAAGTGTGGTTTTATTTTCTCCATAAATATTGGTTTGACAATGATTTCTACTTTTAAACTAAAGTGTGATTTTATTTTCTCCATGGATTATGAGATTTGACAATGATTTCTACTTTTAAACTAAAGTGTGGTTTTGTTTTCTCCATGGATTCTGAGTACTTCTTTGGTTTTAATTGAGACTTGTTGTTGGTTTGACAATGATTTCTTCTTTTAAACTAAAGTGTATTTTATTTTCTCCAAGGATTCTGAGTTGTTTTCCTTATCTTTCTTCTTAAAATGATAAGTAATTAAGTTTTGGATGAAAGTTGTGGAGAATATTGATCTTTAATGATGGAAGAAGTTATAATGATTTAAATCCATGCACTTCATTTACTTCTTGATTTGGCCAATCCAGATGTTAAAATTTGTTGTGAGAACATGTAAGAACTAGGCTGGTATTGTCTCAATCAACAATTGTAAAGAATCACTTGAGATTGTATGATTGAGAATGTAGTTCATATGATTGAGTACAAATAAATAGGAAAATATTCATTGATTGATGTAGACGTAAAGACTTTAAAGTGACAGGTTAAAGCCCCCAACTTGGTTTATTATTTTAGTTTCTGATACAAGAATGTTAGCCCCCAGGTGGAAGGAATCGAGGGAACTCTAGAGTGAGAGCTAGTGTCTTCCCTGTCTAGCCGGTCTTCATAACTATTCATACTTTAAATTAGCCAATGTTCTTTATAGCATCTTTAGTAAGGGTAAGGAATATTATTGTTCCTATTTGACATAACACAATATGCATACTTCCACAACAGCATTCCTATACTTATTACTGATTCATGATAAGAAGAAAAGTTTTTTCATATTAAGTATTTTTCTTCTACAAAAACTTTAGTTATCTTTTTAAGTTGTTACTGTTTCGTTAAAATATCAAAAATACGAAGAATATTTAAAATTTTAAATTCCTGCAAAAATCATTTTTAGTTTAAGTAATTTTCTTTTTAAAAATAGAAAAACTTTCTAAAAGTGCATATTACTTAATCTTTCCAGTGGGTTTGATATTCAGGTCTTAATAAAAAAGTCATATATTGCTTGATAATGATATGTATACTTGTGTAGTATCCCAATATAAATATATATAAATTAAAAAGTTAAATTCTTATTTTTTTTAGGATCAAGTTTTTGGTTTTTGTTGCAAAATACGGAAATATAAGTAAAAAAATATCATCAGAACTGTTGTTATATTGTGCATAAGCATTATGGGGGTGTATCATATATCTATCTCTCCCTAATTACCTCTCAATTTTCTCTCTCTACTCCACTTTCTATTTCTCTCTATTATCTCTTCCTCCCCCCTTCCCTTGCTCTCACCCACACTCTCTCTCACTTGTTCCTATTTTTCCTCTCTCATGTGTGCTCTCACCCACTTTCCCTATTTTCTTATATTTCTCTCTTTTCTCTCCACCCTCTCTTCTCTTTTATGTATCATTTGTCTTCTCTCACGCTATCATCTCTTTATATCTCTCACTCTCACTCTCTCTATCTCCTCCTCTCCCTCCCCTTTCTATTCCTCTTGCTCTAACTTCCTCAAGGTTTATCTCTCTCCCACCTTCCCACCCTTCATCCCTAACTCTCACTTAACTCCCTCCCTCTCTCTCTCACTTCTCCTATATTTCTAACAATACTCACTCTCCCTCTATCACACTCTCTAGCTCCTACGCTTACTTGCTCGCTCTCTCTCACTATATTGTTTCTCTCTTTTAATCTTACTACCCTTTTTTCTTTCTATTATTTATCTTTGTCCCTTTTTCTCCCACCCTCCATCTTGATTTCTCTATCCCTCACTGTCACCTACCACTATCTCTCAATTTCTATATCTCCCTCCCATCCTGACATCATATCTCTTATCTCTCCCCCCTCCCGATCTCTCTCCACCCCTCTTTTGATTTCTTTCTCTTTATCCTGACACTTCCTCTCTATCTCTTATTCTCTCTTACTCCCTCTCTCTCGCTTGCTCGCTATTCTCTATCTCTTTAACTCCTTGTCACTCTCCCTCTCTCTCTCTCTTTCCATCTCATTCTCTCTCTTACTTTCTCTTCCATCGCACCAACTTTCTATACTTCTCTTTCTTTCTCCTCTCCCCTACCTCTCTCTTGCACTCTTACCCTTTCACTCACTCTTAGTTTATCTCTTACTCTTGCTCTCTCTTCTCTCTAGCTCTCTCTCTTACTCTTCTTTTACTCTCCCTCTCTACGTCATCCTCTTTCACACTTTCTCTCTCCCCTCCTCTCTCTACCATCCACTCTCTACTTCTTATCCACTCCATCTCTCTGCCTTGCTCTCTCTCAAATTCTTATTCTCGCTCTTCCTCGCAAGCTTTAAGTTGCTCTCTCCCTCTTTCATTCTCTCTTTGTCTTTCTCGCTCTCCCATCATTTTTTTGTTTGTCTTATTTGCTTCCTCTATTTTACTCTCTCTTCTCTCTCATCATTATCTCTCTCTTAACCAACTTATTTTCTCTCTCATTCTTCTCTTTCTCTCTACACCCTCCACTCATCTATCTCTTCATATGTCCCTCACACACTCTCTCTCCCTCTCCATTTCTCTCTCTCTCCTTCCTCTCTTCCTCAATTTCTCTCTTCTCTAGATCTATGTTTTCTTCACTCCCTCACCATCTTTCTCTTCATTTCTTGTACTTTCTTATCCTCTCTCTAACTCACATTAATTTCATATTTCTCTCCTGTACTTTCTATCTATTTCTCCCCACTTATGCCTCACTCTCTAACACTTAAAGTCTTATCTCTCTTCCTTCCTCTCCCTCTCTCCCTTTATCCCTCTCTCCTCCCACACTCACTCCCTCTCACTCTCTCTCCTACAATATCGCTCTATCACTCTCCCATCCTCTTTCTTTTTCTTTCTCTTATAATATAACTTCTCTCTCCCTCTCTCTCAAATATACTATTCTCTTACTCTACTTTCCTCTCTCCTTTTCTCTTAGTTTCTTTCATCTCTCTCCATCTCTACCCCTTTTCTATATCACTATCTCAAACTCTCTCCCTCTACCTCCTCTCTCTCTCATCTCCTTATCATGTTTCCTTCGCTCACTCTCTCCCTCTCTTCCTCTATCTCTCTTGCTCTCATTTGTCTCTATTTTTTTTTCTTGTGCTCTCCCCATTCTTATATCTCATGCACTTCAACCTCTCTATCCCCATTATCCTCCTTCTTTCTCTACTCTCCATCCCTCCCTCCCTCTTTCCTCTCTCATTTATTCTTTCTCTCTAGGTCATACTTTCTTATCCTCCTTATTTCTCTCTACACCCTCCCTCTTTCCTCTCTCATCCCTCCCTACCTCTTTCCTCTCTCATTATTGAGAGAAAAGGGTTGGGATGGAGAGAGAGAAGGAGAAGAAGAGAGTGAGGGAAAGAGAGAAGGAGAGAGGGAGTGTGTGATGATAGAGAGAGCAGAGGGAGAACGGTGAGTGAGAAAGAGAGAAGAGAGAGTGAGGGAGAGGGTAATAGTGAGAATAAAATTTAATTAAGAGGAGAATAGAGGGAGAGAAAGAAATATAGAGAGAAGGGAGTGTAAGAGAAGATAGATCAAGAGAGAGGGAGAAGAAGAGAATGAGTGAGAAACGAGAGACATCGAGAGAGAGAGTGAATAAGAGAGGAAGGAAGTGTGGGATAGATAAAAGAGAGCGAGGGAGAAACTGAGAGAAAGGGAAGAAATATATGAGATTGAGAGAGAGAAGAGAGAACAAATTAGAAATAGTGAGGAGGAGAGATAGTCAAAGATACATAGAGGAAGGGAGAAAGGAAAAATAGAGGGAGTGGAAAAGGAAGAGAGGGAAAGAGAGGAATAGTGAGAAGAAAATGGAGAACAAGTAAAGAATGAGCAAGACAGATTGAGAATGGGGGTTAAAGGGTTTGAGAGAGAGAGAGATAGTGTAAAAAGGTTTGAGGTTTATAGAAAGAGCGGGAGCTGGAGGGAGGAAGATCAAGAATGAAATTAAAGAAAAAAATAGAGTGAGTGAGTAAGAAAGGGAGATATCGAGAGTAAAAGAACAGAGAAGAGAGGAAAAATTAGAGAGAAAGATGAAGGGAGTGAGTGTGAGAGTGAAATTGAATAGATATAGGGTGAGCGAGAGAGAAATAAAAGAAGAGGAGGAAAGAGAGAGCTAGAGACAGTGAGAAAGTCAATGAATTTGTGAAAGATATAGAGGGAGAGGGAGGAATGGGGGAAGGAGGGAAAAGCAGGTATGAAGTGTGAGAAAAAGTGAGAAATAATTTGAGATAGATGAGAGAGAAGAGAGTGATTATGACAGAGGGGATGTCTTGAGAGAGAGAAAAGAGAAATATAGTGAAAAATAAGGATAGAACATAGAGTGAGACAGAGATAAAGAAAGAAAATAGGTAAATAGAGAGATAGAGATTGAGAGAAGGAATAGGTGAAAAGAGAGACAGAGAGGGAATGGGTGAGAATGATAAGAAAGGGAGCTAGAGTGGGAGTGGGAGAGAGAGTGCAAGAAAGAAATAGAAAGAGAATGGAGAGTGACGGAAGATAGAGCAATATTGATTCAGTGAGCAAAAAAGAGACATAGGGAGAGCAATAAAACGAGTAGAGATAGAAAAATGAGAGAGAGAGAGACAGAAAAATAGTAAAAAAGAAAGAAATTTAAAGAGATTGCAAGATTGAGAAAGAGATAGAGGGATAGAAAGAGTGAGAGATGAGAGAAACTGAAGAGAGAGGGAGAGGGTGAGAGTGAGAGTGATTATAGAGAGAGACATGTTCTAGTGAGAGAAAGAATAAAAGGGAGAGAGAATGTGCATGTGTGTGTGTATTTGTAAGAAAAACATAGAGAGAGAAGAGTGAGTGAGGGAAGATTAAGTGAGAGAGTGTTACAAAAGAAAGGGTGCGAGAGAGTGAGTGAGAGGGAGAATAGGAGGAAAAAGATGAGAATGGATAGATCAAAAGAGAGAGAGGATGATGGATCTGAAAAAAGGTAGAACTAGAGAGAGAGAGTTCTAGAGAGAGAAAGAGTGTTTGTACAATGTCTGAGAGAGTGGAGATAGAGAGGGAAGTGAGAGAGAGATGTAGAGAGAGGGCGGAGGGGAGAGAGATAAATAAAGAGAGTGAGAGAGTGAAGAAAGCAAGAAAGAAAGAGAGAAAATGATAGAGGGATAGAGAGAATGTGTGTGATGTGTGAGAGAATATAAGAAACAATAACGGAGATTAAATGTGGAGAGATAGAAGTGGGTGCCATAGAAGAGAGAGCAAGTGAGAAAGTGTGTGGAATGACAGGAGATAGAGAGTAAGTAAAAGAGCAAAAGCATAGAAAGTGCAAGAGAGAATGAAAGTGACATAGAACAGAGAGTAAGAGAGAGAGGAAAAAGCAAGAGATTGAGAAGGAGAGAGATAGAAGAGGTGTGAGAGAGGTTGAAGAGAGAGAGGGAGCAAGAGAGGGAGAGAAAGAGAGAGTAAAATAGAGAAAGAAGATATAGTGAGGAAGAGGGAACAATATAGAGTTAGCAACAGAGAGAGAGGGAGGGAAATTATTAGAATGAGTGAGAGAGAGAGATAGGGTGACATGGAGAAATGCAAATGGAGGGAGAGGAATGAAGGGAGAAAGAGAGAGATTGAGAGAGAGTGTGCCTGAGAGAGAAATGGAGAAAAAGTGAACAAGATTTAGTGGTGGATAGCAAGAAAGAGTGAGAGAAGAGTGAAGATAAACCATTACGAGGGAGAGGAGGAATGAAAATAGAGAAAAAGAGAGAGAGGTAGTAAGAATTAGTGGAATTGAAGAGAGAGTGAAAGGAATTTGGAGATGGAGAGAGAAAATGATAGAGAGAAGTGAGAGTGAGGAAAGAGAGAATAGAGAGATGGTACGATGAGAGATAATGTGAAGAGAGAGAGAGAGAAAGAGAGAGTGCTAGATAGATGGATCAAAAGAGTGAAAGGAGCAAGAGAAATAGGATAGAGCAACGAAAGAGTGTAAGGGAAAGTGAGACATAGGGAAACTTAAAATAAAGTGATAAGGAGAGAGTAGGGGAGTGCGGGAGTAAGAGTTAAGGAGAATTTGAAGAGATAGGGAGAAATAAAGGGAGAGATATAAAAAGAATATTATAGAGAGATAGAGAAAGATTTCAGAAGGGAGGGAGACAAGGAGTGTGCATGATAGAAGGAAAGTGAGTGAGTGTGAAAGTGAGAGGGGGGAAGGTGGAGAGAGCAAGAGAGAGGGAGAGAGCGCAACAGGCAGGGGGAGAAAGAGCAAGAAGGAGGGAGTGAGGAGTGAGAGAGAGTGTGAGAGAATGAGTGAACAAGAGGGATGGAGGTGGAGAAAGAGAAAAAGGGAAAAAGCTTGGGAAAGATGTATAGGGAAACCATAAGAGAGAGTGTGTGTGTGGATAATAAGAGTGAGAGTAAGTGTGAGTGAGAGTAAGAGTAAACTAGAGAGAGGGTGAGAAAGGGAGGGAGAGAGAGTCAGATAGAGAGGGTAATATAAAAAGAGTGAGAAAGGGAGAGAAGATAGGCAGGAGAGAGGGAGAAAGAGAGAGGGAGTGAGAGAGAGAATGAGAGTAAGGTAAAAAGTGTGAGAGAGAGGAAGCGGAGAAACCAGAAGGGAGAGAGGAGTGAGGAGAGAGATCACTAAGATAGAGAGAATTAGTGAGAGAAAGAAAGGGAGGAAAAAATAGAGAAGAGATAGAAAGAGTAGTGAGGAAGAGGGATAGAGAAAGAGAGAATGTGAGTGAGAGAGAAAATTGAAGCTAAGTGAGAGATTAAGAGAGAAAGAGAAAGGGTGAAAGGGAGAAAGACAGGGAAGATAAAACAAAAGAGAGGGAAGGAGAAGGAGAGAACGAAGAGAAAGAGAGAGAGAGAGAGTAAGAAAGATGTAAACTATGAAGAGATACAGGGAGGGAGAATGAGAGAGGAAGGGAGAGACAGATATAAAATTCATGAGAGATAGTATGAAGAAATAAAATGAGTGAAATAAGGGATACAGAGAAGAGAGAGAGCAAAATAGGTGAAGAGAGAGAAAGAGAGGTAAAAAAATGGAGAGTGAGAGCAAAAGTATGAGAGAAAAGAGACATTGTGTGAAAGAAGAGGGAGAAAAAGAGTAAGAGAGAGTAGCGGGTGCGAGAGAGAAAGAGGGGGAAGGGACAAAGATGAAAGAGAGAGTGAGAGAAAGAGAAGAGGAAGGTGGAGAAAGGAGAGAGAGAGAGAGAAGAGGGTGGCTCGTAAAAGATAGAATGGAAAAGTTTAGGATAGAGGGATGAAGAGAGATAAGTGTGAGAAGGGAGAGCATATGTAATGAGTGCGTAGAAGTGCGAGAAAGGTTTATAAAGAGTAGAAGATCTCAAGAGAGAGGAGGATAATGCTAACAAGAGGAAGGCTGAGAGATAGAAATCAAGATAGACAAAGAGAGTAAAAAAGAGGTAGAGAGAACTTTGAGAGAGATTGGGAGAGCGAGAATGATAGAGGGAGAGAGAGGAATAGAGAGGGAGGGAAAGATAGTCATATATAGCACAAGAGAGATAGAGTATGAGAGAGATAAGGATATGGAGGAAAGATGGACAAATATAAAAAAAGTATTGATTGAAATGAGTGGAAGGAAGAGTAAGGGAGTGAGTCAAAGAGAGATAGGGTGGAAGAGAGAGTGATACAGGAAGGCAGGGAAGATAAAATGAAAGAGAGGGAAGGAGAGGGAAAGAAAGATATAAATCATAAGGGAGAGATAGAGAGTGATAGGGATGAGGGAGTGAAAGAGTGAAATAGAAAGAGAGGTAGAGATAGAGAGTGAAGAGAGAGCAAGAAAGAGAGTGTAAAAAAAGGAGAGTGAAAGACAGTGAAAGAGTGAGAGAGAATAACAAGAGGCAGAGAGAGTGAGGTAGAAAGCTAGAAAGGGAGCTAAAGACAGTGAAAAAAGTGAGACGAGCTAGAATAATTGAGGGTGAGGAAAAAGCAAAGTGAGATAAAGAAAAGAGTGGGAGGGAGGAAGAAATAAGTTGTGCAACATTACAAAGATTCTGAGATAGAAAGCAAAACGAAGTAAGCAAGAACAATGGAAAGAGAGATATAATAACAAAGAGAGTGAGGAGTGAGAGAGATCTAGAGAGAAAAATAGATAGAGAAAGTAAGAGATTAAGAGGGAGGGAGAGCGAGATTAAAAGCAAAGGGGGAGAGTAAGAATGAGGGAGGGTAAGAGATACATATATGACATAGAGATTAAAACAATGAGTGAGCAGAAGATAGGGAGCGAGAGAGAGATTTAAAGAGAGAAGGAGAGTGAGAACAAGAGTAAGGTAAAGAGAGTAAGAGATATGGAGAGAGAGAGAGAGAGGGAATAAGGGAGTTATGGAGTGAAAGAGGAAGATAAGGAGAGAGAGAAGTGTGAGAGAAAGTAAAAAAACATTGAGGGAAAGAAAAGAGAGGGATTAAGAGAGAGAAAGGGAGCGAGAGAGAGAGAGAGTGTGTATGAGTGATAGAGAAAGAGAAAGAGTGAGCAAAGTGAGAGAAAAGAGAGTGAGAGAGCAAGAGAGAGTAAAAGAGTAAGAAAAAGATATGGAACAGAGAGTGAGAGATTGAGTGAGAGAGAGTGAGAGGGAAAGGGAGGGATAAAAGGATGGAGTGTGAGAGATTGAAGAGATATGGAGTGAGAGGGAGATTAAGAGAAAAATATAGAGAAGTATGAATGAGGGAAGATAAAAAAAGCGAAAGCATGCAAGATATGATGATAGAATGAGAAGAGATAGAAAGAGAGGAAGAGAGAAGGGAATGGAGAGAGAGAGAAGGTGAGAGAAATAGGGATAGAGTGCTTGTGAGAGAGATAGGGAAGGAGGGAGGGATTGGGGGAAGATAAAGGGAGTGAGAGAGAGAGAGATTGGGGATAAAAGAAAAAGAAATATTGTGGGAAGGGAGAGAAAAGAAAGAGAAATAGAGAAGAGTAGTAGATAGAGAGTACAAAAGAGAGAATAGTGAATGAGAAAGATAGAGGGAGAGAGTATGAGTGAAATTTAAGAGATGGAAGGAATGAGAATGGAAGAGAGTGAGCAAGAAAGAATGGAGGGAAAGGAGAGTAAGGCAAGGGAGAGCTAAATAGCTGAAGCAAGAGAGAGTGTAAAAGAGGGAGAGACGGGAGAGAAAAGAAGGGAGCGAGTGAAAGGTGGGAGGGATGAATTGAGAGAGAAGTGTGAGTGAAAGTGAGAAATACTAAGAAAGAAGAGGGACAGAGAGAATGCTACAGAGAGGGAGATTGAAAGAGAAAGTATGGAGAGAGAGTGATGGATAGATGGAGGAAAATAGTTAGTAAAGAATGAGAAGAGTGGCAAACAAAAGAGAGTGAGAGAGAGAGAGCAAGAGAACTAGAAAGAGAAATGAAATAAAAGTGAGAGAGTGAGAGAGAAAGAGAAAGACATGTAATAGAAGAGAAATTGAAGAGAGAGAGAGATGAAGCAAGAGAAGGATAGAGAGAGTGAGAGTGAAATAGTGGGAAGGGAGAGTTACGAGAGATAGAGTGACAGAGTGTGTGCAAAGGAGGGAGGGCAAGAAAATGAGTCAGAGAGAGAGGAGGGGTGAGGGAGATGCAGAGAGAAAGAAAGAGGAAGGGGGAGTGGGAGGAAAAAATAAAGATAAGAGAGGAGAGGGAGAGATGAAGAGTTTGTCTACACAAGGGATAAAGGAATAGAACAAGTGAGTGAAAAGAGAGAAGAGAAAGAGAATAATAGAAGAGAGGCCAATAGAGAGAGCAAGAGATGAGAATCAGAGATAGAGGAAAGAGAGAAAGTAAGTGAGAGAGAAAGAGAGTGAGAAAGAGATAGGTAGAAGGAGTGGAGAGAATGAAGAGAGAGAGGGATTGAAAGAGAGAAAGAGAAAGTGAGAGAAAAATATGGAGAGAATTTAGAGTGAGGGAACATAAAGCAAGAGAGAATAAGTGAGAGACTATGGATGAGAAAGACATTGAGGGGATGGAGAGAAAGAGAGAGAGAGATAGCTTGAAGGACATATAGTACTGAAAAAGAGAGTCAAAGAGAGAGAGATAGCAGAAAGGGGCAAGAGAATGAGAGAGGGAGAGAGCATACGTACGAGGGATAATGAGAGGGAGGGAGAAAGAGATGGAGCGAGAGAGGAAGGGAGGAAGAGATATAAAAAAGTGAGGAAAGAGAGCGTGAGAAACGATTAAGAGAAGAGATGGAGAGAAGAGAAAGAGAGAAGAGAGTGAGAGTGAGGGAGGAAGGGAGAGTGTGAGAATGAGAGAAGAGTGATATAATAAATGAGAGAGAGAGGAGAGATAGAGAAGAGAGAAAATAATGAAAATTAAGGAAAGAGGAAAGCGAGAAGAGAGATGGATGGAAAGAGGGTGAGAGATAGGGCGGAACGGAGGGATGAAGGGTGTAAAGAGAGAGTGTGAGTGCTAGAATGAGAGACAGGGAGAGAAAAATGCAAAAGAGAGAGAGATAATGAGAGAAATAGATTAGATGTGAGAGTGAAAGAAAGGGAGCGAAGAAGGAGAGAGTAAGTCAGAGAGAGATAGGGAGAGAAGGGGTTGAGAGAGAGGGGTGGATATATATATAAGGAGAGAGGGAGGTATAGAGGGAGTGAGAGATAGTAAAAGAGAGGAGAGAGAGAGGAAAAAAGAGAGAGGGAGAGGATGAGAGAGGGAGGAATGGAGAGAGGAGCAAGTGAGGATGTGATAGTGGGAGAGGGAATGAGAGGAAGAGATTAAGAGTGAATGACAGATAAGAGAGATAGGGAAGAGAGAGCAAGAAAGGAAAAGAGAGAGAGAAAAATAAGGAGAGTAAGGGAAGAGAGAAGTGAGAAAAGAGAGCGAGAAAGAAGCGAGGGAGGTGGAGAGAGCGAATAAAGTAGGATGAAGGGTGTGAAAGAGAGAGTATAATAGCTATAATGAGAGGGAAAAAAAGTAAGATAGAGGGAGGGAGTGAGGAATGTAGAGAGAGAAAAGTGTGTGAGATAAGAAAGTATGATAGAAGAAAAGAGTCAGAGAGAATGAAAGATAGTTGAGAGGTGATAGGGAAGGAGAGAGAGAGAGAAAGATAATAAAGAGTGAGTGAGCAAGGGTGAGAGAGGGGAAGAGAGAGAAGGGAGGTGATGAGAGACAGGGAGGATGGTTAGCGATAGAGGGAGGGAGGGAGGGATGGAGTGATGGAGAGAGAGGGAGGAAGAAAAGGTGAGTAAGAAAGAGAGAGTGTGAGAAAGTGAGAGAGAGTTAGTGAAACAAATAGAGAGAGAGAGCAAAGGTGAGAGAGAGAGGATAGAGCAATTAAAGAGAATGAAGGCAAAGAGAGATGAGAGAACAGATTGAAAGAAAGAATTAGATGAGAGAGGGAGGCAAAAACATATGAATGAGATAGAGGGAGTTAAAAAGATGAAAAAAAGAGAGGTAGGTGTGATAAATAGAGAAGAGAAAGAAAGGGATGGATGGATTGAGAGAGACAAAAAAGAGAGGTGAAAGAGAAGAGAGAGGAGGAGAGAGTGGAGGAGAGAGATCGAGCGAGAAATAATAAGTGTAAGAGCAAGGGAGAGAAATTGATATAAAGAGAAAGAGAGAGAGAAGACAATGTGAGAAAGAGAGGATAAAGGGTGTGAAATATAGGGAGTGATTTTGAGAGAGAGGGAGATAGATAGATAGAGATGAGGCAATAAAGAGAGAGAGAAGGTGAAAGAATATGGGAAAAAATAAAAAGAGAGCAAGATAAATGAGGAGGGGGAAGAGAGATAGTAAAAGGTGGAGAGAGAGTGAGGCAAAGAGCGAGCTAGAGAGGGATAGAGAGCAAGCAAGTAAGAGGAGAGGGATAAAATAAGAGAGAGAGACAGGGAAGAGGTAGAGAGAGTGTGTGAGAGATGAATAAGGTAGAGATAGTTCGAGAGAGGGGAGGGAGAAAGTGAGATAAAGAGCAAGAAAAAACTATAAAGGGAAGAGAGCGTGAGGGAAGAGGGAGCAAGAGAGAGAGAATGATAGAGTTAGAAATAGATAGAGAAGAAGGAAAAGAATAAGTGTGAGGAAAAGAGCTAGAAAGGCAGCAAACAAGGTGGGAGAGTGAGAATAAGATTGAAATATGGAAAACAAAGGGGACAAGTGAGTGGGAGCGGAAGTAGGAGAGAGAGGAACAGAGAGTTAACAAGGAGGTGTGAGAGAAGGCTAGGAAGAGGGAAAGAGCAAGGTGGGAGAGAGGATAAGTTAAAGAGAGACAGAAGAGTGAAAGAAGAAGTGGGCAAAATGGAAAGAGAGTAAAATAAGTATGGAGAGCTGAAGAGAGATAATAAGAGGTAGAGTGGAACGAGAGAGAAGGGGAAAGAGCGAGCTAGAGAGATAGGCAGAAAGCAAGAATGAGCAGAGAGGGAGAGAGATTAAAGGAGAAGCGAGTGTGGTAAAAATGGAGAGCAAGAAAGAAATAATGAGAGCTTGATGAGAGTACATAGAAGAGGAAGTGATTAAGAGAGAGGGGCTGAGAGGGAAGGAGGGGAAGAGAGTGAGAGAGAAAATGAAATAGAGGGGGAGGGAAGAAAGATGTGGAAAAATATTTTTACCAAACCCTCTTTTTCTTACTCTATCTACTTTCTTTCTTGCTCCCTATCAATCACTCTCACTCTATCTCACATGCTCTCTCACTCGCTAGCTCTCTTTTCCACTACTCCATATATCTCTTCCATTCCAGCCCTCAAACACTCCCATCCAAGGTCCCTCTTTCTCCCCCTCCTTATCCCTCTTCCTTTTTTTATTTCCCTCTCCCTCCTTTCCTCTGCTCTCTTTATCTTCTTCAGACCATTCACTCTCTCCCTCCCACTTTTACACTCTCTATCTCTCTTTCTCTCTCTCAATCTCTCTCACTCTCTCTCTCAATTCTCTAACACTCTCCCTCCTTCTCTCCCTCTCTTTCTCTTTCCTCTCACTTTCTCTCCCTCAATCTATCTCTCACTCTTCCTCGGTCCCTCTCTCTTTCATCTCTCTATCTTCTCTGCCTCCCTCTATCTCTCTCTCACTCTTGCTATGTTCCTCTCTTTCTCTTTCATCTCTATATCTTCCCTACCTCCCTGCCTCCCTCACTCCCACTCTCTCTCTGTCTCACTCTCCCTCCCTCTTTCACATCCATTATCTCTTTATCTCACTCACCCTTTATCTTTCTNTTTGACTACGTATATGAAGTTATTTTAGGGAAGTAAAATTTGATTTTAGAAATGAGTAAGAAAATTTAGTTAAAATTTTTAGTAATAAAAAAACATTAAGTTAAAAAGTTTTTAGATGAGAAAATGATTAATATAAGTAACTATCTTTAGTAAGAAAAATTGTATTTTTGAAAAATTTAGATAATTTAGACTTTTATTTTTGATACTTAAATTTCTTTTATTAATAATTTAGACTTAAATTTTTAATACTTAAATTTAATTTATTAAAATAATTTTCAAAACTATTATTATATTTATAAGTAAAATACTTATATCAAGACTTTCCTTTAGGAAAGGAGAAGTGGAATTCAAAATCATTAAAGGCCTATCTAGATATAGTAATCCTTGCCTGAAAAAGAAAAAAAAAAGAAAGAAAAGAAAAAGAAAAGAAAAAGAGTAAGAAAAGAAAAAGAAAAAGAGAAAAAAAAATTAGGAAGGAGAAGCTTAAGGATTAGTGCCTAATCAAAAATTGGTTCTACATTTGATCTTTTTAAAGTATAAGACTTGAGAAACTCTTAAGCTTATAGATATAATATAGTAAGTAAAATTACTTTTTAATGAAATTTTTCAGTGGAGATAATAAAAGAATTAAATTCTAAATTTTGAAAGTCTACAATATATTTATGAATTAGATGAAAACTCATATTTTGATCGTTCTTAACTTTAAGAATTTCTAAACTTTAAGTTCGTTTCATTTACTGAATATTTTTTCTAAATTAGACTGCTATAATTCTAAATCAAAATTTTAGTAACTACTAAAGAAACTCATATACATATCATACATATTTAGTTTTTAAAGATTGAAGTGTCACTTGAGGATAAGTAACATTTTAAGTTTGGGAGATTTTGATACACCTAAAATATGTAGTGTTTTTAGACACATTTTTATACCTATTTTTTAGATATTGTACTTTAATGGAATGTACTTTTGTGTTTTTTCTTGCAGATACGGGTAAGAAGGGTGAAAAATGCTTAAAGGAGTGCAGAAGGATCAAATTTGGAGTAAAAAGGTGAAAAATGTGCAAAAGAGTTTTGGCGCCTAAGCATCAAATCCGGCGCTTAAGCGCCAGTTAAACAGAGAAGGTCATGCTTACGTGCCAGAGGCCCCACGCTTAAGCGCCAGAGGCCCACGCTTAAGCGCCAGTGGCAATTATTGGATGAGTAAATTTGGTTTCTACGAATTTTGAAAATGTTTTTAAGGCGCCCATTGCATTAATAGGTGGTTATAACCACCATGGACAAAAATTATCACAAAATGATGCATCTCTTGGGGAAATACATCAAATATAGACATATTTTGAAGAGAAACCAAGGCACCTTTTGGAAAATTATAAAAGAAAGAAGTTAGGACTTTGAAAGAGGTCCTAAAAGTATTGGAAAGTTTTGAAAGTTCTCATTTAGGGAGTTGGTTCGGAGAGATTTTCAGACACCACTTTTACTTTTATTTTATATTTTTTGTTATTTTATTTTGAGTGATTGTAAAGAGAAGAGAATCAAATGAACTTCAAGAGTTTAGTGGAGGATTTGAGATAAGTTTTTCTTTTTCTGTTTTGAGACACTTTTTATTTTAATTGAGACTTGTTGTTGGTTTGACAATTATTTCTACTTTTAAACTAAAGTGTGGTTTAATGTATTGTTGGTTTGACAATGATTTCTACTTTTAAACTAAAGTATGGTTTTGTTTTCTCCATACAATATTGTTGGTTTGACAATAATTTCTTCTTTTAAACTAAAGTGTGGTTTTATTTTCTCCATAAATATTGGTTTGACAATGATTTCTACTTTTAAACTAAAGTGTGATTTTATTTTCTCCATGGATTATGAGATTTGACAATGATTTCTACTTTTAAACTAAAGTGTGGTTTTGTTTTCTCCATGGATTCTGAGTCCATGGATTTTGAGTAGTTTTTTTTAAATTTCTTCTTTTAAACTAAAGTGTGATTTTATTTTCTCCATAGATTTTGAGTAGTTTTCTTTATCTTTCTCCTTAAAATGATAATTAATTAAGTTGTGGATGGAAGTTGTGGAAAGTGTTGATCTTCAATGTGGAAGAAGTTGTGATGATTTAAATCCATGAACTTCCTTTACTTCTTGATTTGGCCAATCCAGATGTTAAAATTTATTGTGATAACATATAAGAACTGGGCTGGTATTGTCTCAGTCAACATTTGGAAAGAATCACATGAGGTTGTATGAATGAGAATGTAGTATATATGATTTAGTACAAATAAATAGTGAAATATTCATTGAAGGGTGTAGAGTTAGAGGACTTTAAAGTGTTAGGTTAAAGCCCCCTAATTGGTTTATTATTTTAGGTTCTGATCCGTAAATGTTAGCCCCCAGGTGGAGGGAATCAATAAAACTTTAGAGTGAGATCTAGTATCTTCCCTACCTAGTCGGTCTTCAGAACTATTCAAACTTTAAATTAGTCAATGTTCTTTATAGCTTCTCTAGTAAGGGTAAAGAATATTATTGCTCATATTTGGCACTCACAATTTGCATACTTCCACAACAAAATTCCTATACTTATTACTACTTCATAACAAGAAGAAATATCTTTTCATATTTAGTGTTTTTCTTCTACAAAAACTCTAGTTATATTTTTAAATTGTTATTGTTCAGTCAAATATGTAAAATACCAAATATTTTTAAACTTTCATTACTACAAAAATCATCTTTAGTTAAGATAAATATCTTTTATTAAAAATAGAAAGTTTGATGTTTAATAGTGCATATTGTGTTTTCTCCCTATGAGTTTGATATTTAAGTCTTAATCAAAAAATCCTATATTACTTGACAATGATACATATACTTGTGTAGTATCCCAATGTATATAAATTAAAAGTTAAATTCTTATTTTTAGTCAGGATCAAATTTTTGGTTTTGTTGCAAAGTAAGAAAAAATAAGTGAAATATAATCTGAATTAGTGCATATTAGCAGTATCCAAAGATCATGTACCTAATGCCGTAACAATGTTAAATAGAGCATTAAGTTTGAAAAAAGGAAGCGGGAGTCCTGGCAACTTGAACCATAAAGGTACCATAAGAGGTTCCTTGTTTGGATCAAAATCTAAGGTCCATTTCTGAATTTTCATGGAGGTCCCTACAATCACAATGGATTATTTAGCAAACAACATGGCATAATTTTCCTCCACTGACACTTATATAAGAAGATGTCTTCCATCAATCAAACCAAGCCTCCAATTCCCAATAAAATTGAGTGAATCAAAATAACTTCTAACAAGTTCCATTTTTGGGTGCCTCAACTAGAATTTTCCCACTAATGTGAATTTGACTTCTTCATGGAGTGAGTCAATCTCCATTGCAGAAAGGAATACTGCAGTTTCACCCTCTTTTGAACCAAGTGGATGTATACAAGGGCAAGTGCCCTTGCTAGCTGTTGTATCATGGAATTCCAGGAGGAAGACAAGTTTGTCAGGATCTTGTAGAATATCAAAGGTCTTTCCAACAACTCCTGAGTATGTTGCTTTTGTCCTTTGAGAGTTAGTGTGAACATCTATAGGTGTAGCGATAGTAGTGGGGTAAACCTTGACTAACTACAACAAACACAGTAGCGAGGAGCGAGGGTCAAAGAAAAACAATCTATGAAAAGAGATAGATACCAAGAAGGAGAAGCCCTTCTTAGTAACCAAGATCCTGAGCATAGACTTCACCCAGCCGGTTAAAGGTAGGGCAGTAACTCTTAGCTCCGACAGGCAAAGAAATGGAACAAAACCAGCTACAAGTGAGCTAAAAAACGAACCCACCTTTGTAACTAGAGAGCATCAATGGAACAGTAAAAAACTTCAAATCTCCAAGCCTAGGAATGTTTAAACAGTGATAAACCCCACCAAAGTGGAGTCCAGTAGAGGAGAAGACCCAACATACCACTTTTACAGCTCCAAACATCAACCAACTACAGCAAATCTTCATCCCGCCAGAAACCCTAGCAGAGCTCCTCCCCCAGTCGGCACTACCATCTTTTAAAATGTTTAAAAAGAAAAAAGGGGTACAAATATAGTGGTGATCCCTCCCAAAAAAAAAAGCTAAAAAACCAAACAAAAGCCTAAATGTCATGTGTGTGTGTCTATATATATATATATATATATATATATACATATATATATATATATCAATGTTTATATTTTCTTGCTTCACCTACTCTTGCCTCCTCTCCTTTGAAAGCTGAAGGCTGAAGGCTGGGCACTTTTATTGGGTGTACAAGTAGTTGCTAGCCTTATGCTAGCTAATATCATTTTTTAAACTGATTCTCAAATTCTTATTGATATGTTCTATAAAGTTGATAGGACTAGTTGGGATTTTCATGGTATTATGAGAAGAATTTGTGATATTATTGAGAGGTATAATTTGAGTATTCAATTGTCTTTCATTTATCAAGAAGGTAATGCACCGGTAAATTGGTTGTCTAGGAAGGGTAAGGATGCCACTATCTTGCTCCATGTGGTTCATCCTCCTTCACATTTAAAGATACTATTGAATGGTGATTCACTCTCAACACCTTATATTAGACTTTAGGGGCCTTGTTCAGCCCCAACTAGGGACTTTAAGCCTTTTTTCTTGTTTTTCAATTGAGCTTTATTTGCTTTGGCATCCTGGTGGTTTTACTAATTTTTATGGCTTGTGATCTCCTTACATTTTATATGAAGCCTTATATTGGCCGCTCTATTCATTTGTTTTGGTGGTTGATGCTTGGCTTTGCCTCCTTGCAGATTTGATAAGATATATTGGAGGTTTTTATTATACTATAATGATTATATTTGAATGGGACATTTTGCTTTACTGAAAAATTTGTATCAAGTTTTTTATGGCTTCTTTTGGGGTTGTTGCCTTACTTTCCTGGAGATTTGGTGTCCTCTATGCTGGAACTTTTTGTTATGGAATCGGTCTACTTTGGTCACTATCCATTTTGCCCTTGCCAAAATTTTTTGTTGCAGTTTGCTTTGGGCTGCTCTTTGTTGCAGGATTTTGGATTTTTGCTATGGTATATAATGGTTTGTTACTATGTGTTGCGATCACCAAGTTTGTTATATCTCGGTTGGAAGATCACAAGGCTTGGCTTTGAGGGGACTCACTCTGACATCTACCCTCCACAACAACGGCTTTTTTTGTGTTTTCGTATACATGTCAATTTTGGGTATACTTCTTTTGTTCGGTATACTTTTTGGGCTACATATAATTTTGGGTTTACATTAACTTTATGTTTTTTAGCATTTTTTGTGTGGAGTTGTAATGTGGAAAATAGAACCTCTAGGAACATCATGTATTTTCTTTTACTTTTAGTTGGGGTTCCTTTTTTCCACCCGCCCTTTTAACTCCTTTTTTTAAATTAACGCGTAGGGAGCCACAAGTTGCCCTTTAAATTTTATATATATATATATATATATGTATATATATATATATATATATATGTATATATATATATATATAT
>JXCR01133621.1:137886-155401 GCA_002079205.1 Phalaenopsis hybrid cultivar
ATATATATATATATATATATTCCATCAAGGAGAAACTAGTTTCTCCCTACATGTTGAAGTAAGGGAAGGTTACAATATCTAGAGCAGCAGGATGGGCTTGATGAATCAATACAGGATTCATTAGTCCATCAAACAACACAAAACAACAGTTAGCCCTATGTGGCTTCAAAGTAAAACTAAAATGAAGCATAAGGGTTTCCAAAAACACAAGGGGAAACACACAAGAGAAGAGGAGCAAGGTAGTAACATAAAAATGAAAACAGTCACCAAGGTCTTGAAGCAATTCTAAAAAGTGTGACCACAAAAAAATTCTCCTCGGAAGGTGTGAACTTGTGGGATACATAATCTATCCCCATGCAGTAGATAAGCTAAAGCAGGAGATGGGAAATTTGCCACATTAACTTGTTCAGAGCATCTACCAGAGGTGGCCAAAAGATGTGCTGGCCCATTGCCTTTCCTATTGATGTGCTGAAATTTCACTGCGTAGCTGCCAAAAGTCATTTATATTTTCCTTATCTATCTTCCAATGTGACATGGGGGGTCCTCCTCATGCTGCAAAAACTTTATGCAAATGCTGGAGTCAGTTTCAATGATTAATGGCTGAATATTACATTGGACAACAATTTTAATAGCCTAATAAATTATTATCATTTCAGTTTCTAAAGCATCCAAAGCCCAAGTTGGTGAGGAGAAATGGAAAACATGATATCCTAGGGAGTTTCTGAAAACACCACCACAGCCAGCAGATCCTTTTAAAAAACTTTCATCAGTATTAGCTTTCATCCAGCCATCAGGAGGAGGAGCCCATTCAATCAAAGAGAAACTGAAATTATATTGATTAGCAGCATAAGGAACCCAATTCCTGAAGATATTAGAGAAATTGTGATATTTAATGAATTTCTGTAGGTAAGATGTGCAATGTGAAGTCACAGCTTTAGCAAGAGGTGTTGAATCTTCATATTTAACACTATTTCTACACATCCAAATAAATCAAGCCACTACACAAGGGATAACTTATAAATTGATCAGTTTCCACTCTTCCCAGAAGTTGTAGATGTTGATCTAGCTGAGATTAATTGTATCTATTTTTACAGTGATCAATAACTCAATCCAAAATTTTTGAGAGAAGTTGCATTTAAAGAAGAGGTGATCCAAGGTCTCCTCCTTCTTATGGCACAGAAGACAACAAGAAGGTCCCCTCAGCCCTTTCATTTTCAAGATATCATCAGTTGGGAGCATAGAATCCCATAATCTCCAGCTGAAGAAAGACATTGAAGTGGTTAAATGTTTCCCCCAAATATCAGTGCCCCAATGAATAAAAGGCCATTGAAAGAAGGTTTGATAGATATAAGAAGCAACTTTATGAGAAATGGCTTTTTTAATAAAAATTTTATCTCTTTGTTCAGGATAAATAGGTTTTTGCTGGACCAAATGCAACTGCTCACTGTTTAGAATATTAGAGAGAAGTGTGCAATTCCACTAATTCTCATTCCAGTAATCTTTAACCATATCATGTGTATTGAGATTTGAGATTGAGCCTTGGATTTTTTCACCATTCCAAGACCACTTATCAAACCATAAATTTATTTAACCTTCCCCCAGCTCCCAGATGAAAGTCTCCTCAGCTTGCTCTCTAACCTCTAACAGTTTACGCCTAAGTCTAGAATCACCCAGCTTTTTGTTAACCAGGCTTGGGGGAGCAATTCTACAATATTTCCCCCTCATAAGAATAGCCCAAAATCTATCTTGGGCTCTAAATTTAATCCAGAGTTTGCATAAGTTAATGAAACTCATTTGTTGAAACTCTTTAAATCCCAAACCTCCAGCACAGTAAGGTTTGCATAGCCTTTACCAAGGGAGCCAGTGTACTTGTTTCTTCTGACCAGCCCATAAAAACTTGTTAAACATTCTTCCCAGCAGTTGTTGAGTTCCTTTCTTCATTGAAAACATTTGTAGAGCATAAGAAGGGATGGCAGTAAGAATACGTTTTAGTAGAATGATCCTCCCACCATTGGACAAAAAAGAATTGGTCCAACATCGCAGTTGGTTCTTAATCTTATCAATTACCTCATTAAATTGAATCTGTTTGTTTTTGCCCTTAATTAAAAGAATGCTCAGGTATTTGATAGGCAAAGAGGACAAGCTGAAAACTGTGTAACTAGATATCCAATGTTTTATCTGTTGAGACATATTAGTGCTAGGAAAAAATGGGCATTTTGGTATATTTAACTCCGTACCTGAGGTGAGCTAGAAATGTTTGAGGGCCTTATACAGCATTTTGGTAGCATTCTTAGTGGCCTTAGAGAAAATAATCACATCATCAGCATAAGCCAGATGATTGATACAGACATTTGATTTGTGCTGAAAGGCCAAATGGGGGGAGCTAGAGAACAATTGATTCAGCAATCTAGAGAAATAATCCATAGCCAAAATGAAAATTGTAGGGGACGGGGGGTCCCCTTGTTTGATCCCTCTGGATGCAGAAAAGAAGCCATGACATGAACCATTGATAAGCACTGAGTGTTTGTTACAAAGAAGCCATCTTTTGATCAGCATAACGAAACCTTCAGCAAAGTTCCTAGCAGCAAGAGTTTCTAAGATGTAATTGCAGTTGATAGTGTCATAAGCCTTCTTAATATCTAATTTATAGATAACATTACCACCTCTAAATTTCCTGTCCAAGTCAAGCAGCATCTCTTGGGCAAGCAAAATGTTATCTGAAATGGATCTCCCTTTGACAAAGGCAGATTGGTTAGCACAAACTAGTTGCTGAAGATGTGGCTGAATTCTGAAGACCAAAATTTTGCTTATTACCTTGGTAATAACATTAGTTAAAATAATGGGCTTGAAATCTCCCCAATTGTTTCTGACCTATTTTTTAGAAATCAAAGTGATAGTTGAGGAGGTAAAGTACCTGGGTGGATTATTTCCTCTAAAAAATTCTTGAACAACAGATATAAATTCATTCTTAACCACAGTCCAGCAGCTTTTGTAAAACTTAGCAGTGTAGCCATCAGGGCTAGCAGGTTTTTCATCATCTATAGAGTCAAGAGCAGCTCTAATCTCATCTTCAGAGGGGATTTAATCAAGGTTCGGCCTACTGACATAGTCAGTCCCATCAATAAATAAATTAGCATCAACAATGGTTCTAGTAGTGGGATGGGAGTTAAAAAGTTGTTGAAAAAAATTGACAACATCAAAAGCAATGTCTTCAGCCTTAGTTAACTTTATATACTCAGAGTTCTTAATCTCCAAAATCATATTACATTTTCTCTTGAAATTTATGCAAGCATGAACAAAGCTGGAGTTTCTGTCCCCCTCAGTGAACTTGGTAATAGCAGCTTTCTGCTTCAAGAAGGCTTCATTGTATGTGATATGAGCAAGGAGTTCTTCATTAGCTTTATGAAGCTCTCTCTCAATTTTTAAGCCCTTATGGAATTCTTCTTCAATGCTAATCACCCAATTTTGAGCAGTTTTTAAATTCTCATTAACATCACTAAAAGTATTCCAATTCCAACTCTTTAAATGGAGGGCCACATTCTTCTGTAATTTCCATAGATTTATCAAAGGTCCATAGTCTTCATTGATGGTCCAAGCATTTGTTACTTCCATGATGAAATTAGGATGAAGAGTCCACTAGTTTTGGAATCTAAAGGGGGAACCCCTAGGCTTCACTGCATTTTAAATAGAGCAAAGAATGGGTCTGTCGTCTGACCCAGACATGCCAAGGTGTGTGATGATTATATAAGGGAAGGTTTGAAGCCACATAGAGTTCCCCAACATTCTATCAAGACTTTCCCATAGAACCCCTCTTCTCTAAGTGTATTTAGGACCTTGAAAACCCAAATCAAATAATTGAGCATCTATAAAAAATTCATTAAACTTCAGCATAGAAGTTTGAGAAGGAGGCCTGCCTCATTTTTTTTTCCTCAGGAGAAGTAATACAATTAAAATCTCCCAACAATCCAAAAGGAGTTTATGGACTGGTTGATATGAGAAAGCTCCTTCCACAACAACTCTTGATTCTTAGGAAGACTGCTAGCATAAACAAAGGTAGCATAACCCACCTAAGCACCAACAACAAATTGAATATGTAGATATTGGGGGCTATTCAGAATAACCTTCTACTTTAATTCAGTTCTGGCAAATAGCCAAATCTTGTTATTAAAGTTAGTATAATGAGAAAATTTGGGGAATTTTCTTAGAATATTAGAAGAATTCTTAGATACCATGGGTTTCAAAAGAGACAAACACCATATTTTTTGAGTTTTCACAAGGTGAACCAGCCTTGTGAGAGAGTTAGGGTGTGCAACACTCCTAATGTTCCAACATAAAAACTTAATCATTGTGAAAGGGTTCTCCCTTTCCTTCTGGTTTTCTGTATGGAATCTATCAGCTGATTATTTCCTTCTAAGGAGGGAGCTTCCTACCGCATCTTCAATTCCTTCTGCCCCTTCTTTTTCCTGTTCTTCCTTTGAACTTGGAATTCTTCAATAAGCACCTCAGCTATTAATTCCACAGTAGAGTTTTGGATTTTGTGGGGACCGATATCTATTTTGCTTCTTGAACTGTCTCCTTGTTTGCCCACCACTACCTGTTTCTGAACAATCCTGGTGGGAGTATTTATTTCATTGACCTCTTCAATAATACTTGGAAGCTTAGGACAGATTGTCATATCAATTTCACCAATGACTGCTGCATGTTCATTAGTTTTTTGCTACCCTGTCCCAAGGTTTCAGCAGAACCTCCCTGAGTAGGCATGCTTTTAAGAGCTATTTTTCTAGTTGGTGGATGAAGCCTATAGCATTTGTCCACATTGTGTCCAAACATCCTACGGTGGGGGCAGAATATTGGTTTTTGTTCCATAATAATGCTTTGTTAAAACCCTTCCTCAGGTGTTCCAATCCAAACCTTCTTTATTTCTGGCAATGTGATATCTCTTTCCACCAGCACTCTTACACTAGCTGGTCTAGCCAGATTGTAAGTTGGTGCATCAACTTTCAAAATATTTTGGTGGTAATATTGAATAGGGAGGTCAAAATATTTTGGTGGTAATATTGAATAGGGAGGTTAGGAAATTTAGACCAAGTCAGAACAATTGGGAGTTCTTTGCTTGGATCAAATCTAGGTGTCCATTTAAATAATTTCATGGGGGTTCCGACAATTAGGAGAGTTTGTTTAGCAAAAACTTTAGCATAATCTTCCTCATTAGACATCTTGATTAAAAGGTGTCTTCCATCCATTAAGCCAAGCTCCTAAGCACTAGTGAGTTGGAGTTCCTCAAAATATTTTCTAACAAAATCCATTTTTGGATGGCCAAATTGAAACTTGCCAATCAGAGTGAACTCGATTGATTCATTCAAAGACTGTAACTCCTCAGGGGTAAAAATTACAGCAGGTTCACCCTCTTTTACTCCAATAGGAGAAATATGAGGGCAGGAAGTCTTGCCAACTGCTGCATCATGCAAAGCATGGGGGAAAATCAGATGATCAAAGTTTTTGTGCAAGTCTTGCCCTCTGTCATCTACACTAGCATAAGTGGCTTGGGTCCACTAAGCATTAACTTCTACATTAATGGGGCTGAACTCCATTAAGACAGCTTCAGTGCAAAACAAAAGACGGGGGACCTAGATCCAAAGAGAACACTCAACAGAATAGTAAAAGTCCCACACAGCAATCACAAGCACTAAATGAGACAACAAGATTCCCACCCAGCAGCAGAGACAAAATAGTCACCAGGAGACCAAATAGTGGATACCAGCCACCAGAGAACCTAGGCAGACAAAAACAAAAGCCAGTCCCCCTTTCCCTGTGGGGAACCCAAGTAAGGGAGCAGTATAGAGAAACTCAATGGAACAGTAAAACAAAAAACAGCCACAAGAAAACCTCCACCACCACTAAAGGAGTCAGCAGAGAGGTAACCACCACCTCAGAGAACCACAACAACCAGCAGCCACCACTCTTCATCCTTCAAAAACCCTAGCAGAGCACCACCAAACCTAGCCGCCAAACATTTTGTATATATATATATATATAATTTCATGCAATTTATTCGTGCGCGGTGCCAAAGCAAAATGGGTGTCCCTCTGAGCTAAAATTGATATTCTAGAAGCATCGGCGTTATCCGTTTTGTCATTCGGGGTTGTTCGTACAACTTCATCAACAATTGGGTCAAAAATGCGTCGAGTTAAATTTTTTGTCAAAATTTTGGTTTGCGGTCGATCATTTCAAAAGAAGTCATCTAAGCTTTCGACAAATAATGGTGCAAATGATGTGAATTGTAGTAATCGACCATATCAACTGAACAAATCACAAAATTTGTGCGCGCGAAGGTGCAAATTGAGCCAAAGGCAACCCTAGTGCTTAATGATCCTATAGGAACTCCTTTTGAGTTCCCTCATGTTAGTTTCAACCTCCTATGTTCTAGAGGTCAAGAACCGCATGCGGAACTTCAAAAGAGTATAGAAGCAGTTTGGATTTCTAAAATTAAGTTGGTCCCATTTATAAGGGTCTAAGATAGCCGAAGGAAGAATCCTGAGTCTATACCCTAAATTCTAAGAGGAAACTAAACCTCACTAAAAATGAGGTCAACAATGGCAAATGGTAGAAATCTTGGACCCAGACATGACTTCACCAGTGGATGGCCAGCAGGTCTTGGAGTAACAACTTATAATTTGTGGTGATGACGGTAGTATCAATTCTGCTTTCCAGGAGAAACCTGGCAGAAAGCGAGTAGGCAAAGCTTCAGTTGATCTTTGAGATCATTTGGCAAATTTGACATCTCTTAAAATTTCTTTCTTCATGCGAGAAGATACTGCACATCCCACTTGTTTATGTAATTAACCGACTGAACAACCCTCTTTGGTAGCTAGTCTACGGAATATTGTGCTGACTCAGGTCAAGGGAGTGGACCTCTCGCTCTCCCTACCATGTCCATGAGGTGATGGTAAAGTAGCAACAATCTTTTGGATACTTTGATACCCATTGGTATTCAATACAAGATGAAACCTACTCCCTTGCTGAAGCAAATGAGTTTCGGACAATCTTACTTGTTCATGGTGAGGAATTTCATCAACAAACATTTCTTCAGAAATCTGAGCTTTAGTATTCTTTCGAATCTTTCAGTTGCTATTTCTCCTTTGCGACTGAGTTAATGGCGCAGACTTCAAACTCTCGATAAAAATTAGGAGATATTATCTTCAAGGAGTTCAGAGGATAGGACTTTTCAAGAGATCAGATAAAGAGGTGTGAAAGGGGAATGGATCAAATTTGAAACATTTATTTTGGAATCCAAAGGAAGAGAGACTAGGGGATGTCATAGATCTTGAGGAGAACCTCGATGACTTCCCAATCTATCCTACAATTTTGCTTCAATTTAGAAGAGAAATCTTTAAATGTTTGATCCTGCTAATTTTATTTATTGGGGCTTACATTCGTATGAAATGATGAGATAAATAGCTTGGAAGATGTGTGGATTCAGGTCATGACGAATGACAACCTTGGAATCCTAAAACGAGTTAGGGCTTATATTGTATAGAAGGGCTATACAAAGGCCTCAAAAATTGAGGATTTATGTCGCACTAGGCAGACGACTTTGAAATCCTAAGGCTTATTTGTTTAATTCTAAGGAATGTTTTAGCTGGTGTAGATATTTTTTGTTGTTGAAGATGGTCATGCTACCCACATTGCTAGCTCCAAGCTCCTCGTTGTGGCGAGTTTAAGTTTTTTAATGTGTCTTATTTAATTTCGAGGGATTCATGTTTTATTTAGGGATTCATGTTTTATTTAGGGATTCATGTTTTAGGTACAATTTTTTGTTTTTTTTTGTGATTTAATTTTGGGTTGTCTTATATTTTGACTGTTGTGGCAGTGAATTTTATCTTGTTTAAATTTTAGTTTTGGTTTCAATTTTGTGGTTATCCTAAAAGTTTTAATTTTGACATGCAGGCTGACCTTGTTGTTTAACATACAAGTCTACAAGCATGAAACAAGAGATACTGAAAGGTAAATAAAACTAAATTATAGTGCAATAACTTAAAAGCGTACCTATAGATTCTTCCCGATCCACCTTAAAGGTGGCAATATGTAAAAAAGTTTGCAAGGAATTCAAATTGCAGGAGTAGATGAAGGTATAGCTACTAAATCCCAGGTTATGACCTTATTGAATCTCGTAAAATCTTAAAGGATGATTTTAGAACAAAACATAACAATTTCAATTTGAATGAACTTTTAGAGTGTCCTATCCATGTGTCAATTAAAAACATCAGAGGAGAAAATGTGGATCTTCAAAATGTAATTTAATTTAAATAATTATTAAAATTAAAAGGTAGTATTTTAAAAGTTTATTTACTTGACTATCCAAGCTAAAGTTTTTATTCATGAGAAAAATATTAGAGGTCCCCTTAGGTCAGAGATACACTTAGGTAAAATTTTATGACTTTTTGAACTAAATCTTTAATTTAATTTGTAATTATTATTGATTATTATGATTTAATTTGGATGGAACAGATGTTTTATTTATAAAAATTAATTTTTATATTTTTATTAAACATATCTGAGCCCAAGGAACTCAGAGAAACAAATTTTGCATTTTTTTATAATTTTTAATTTATTTATTATATTTAATTTAGGGGAAAATAAGAAAAATTCATTTTAAGCTTTTTAAAAAATTATTTTTAACTTAAAAAAATTAGGAAAATTATCCTAATAAGTTCTAAGTGGTAAGTGTTGTGATCACAAAAATAAGTTTTATTTTTAAAATACAATGGTATTTTGGGATTTTTTTAATTATTTTTAATAATTTTTAATTCAAAATAAAGCTAAAAAATGAAGTGTTCTATCAAAAATAAGTATTATTTTTGGTAAGTGCTGTGATCACAAGGAACTCAAAAAAACACTTTTCATAATTTTCCCAAATGTATTTAATTTAATATAATTATATTTGTAAAAAAATATAAGGTTTCTTAAAAAATCAACTTTAGTGCTCAAACTTAGTCAAATAATTTTTAAATTTTTACAGTGAGTAAACATGATCTTTATACATAGTGTGGAATTGATTTTGTTTACTTTTTATTAATATTTAATTTAAATAAATTAAATTAAGATATGTACATTTAATTAACTATAGAAATGTACAAGATAATTTAAATCATCATCTCATTTTTTTTAAGATTCACTGACAATAGGAGAGCTACTAAAATTATTCTCATAATTTTCTAAGTGGTATTTTAATTTATATAATTAAAATAAGTCAAAATAGCCATCCTAGCTTGAAGATTAAGGTTAGAGGCATAGAGATGCTCTCTGACCTTGCAAAAATCAGAGAATATCCCCTCTATCATATTTTTAAAATCAAAGAATATCCCCTAAAAATATCAAGGCATGGTGAGCAATACTTGATCATAATGAATTAAAATACCCTAGAGAGTATTTAATTCATTAAAAATCAGAGACCTAACAAATAACTTTTATTCTTAGTCCACATTATTCTCCTTTATTCACTGTGCAAGAGGGTATTTTTATTTTATTTTTATGATTTTTCTAGAGAAAGATATAGATTTTTAAAGTTCTTGATATGGATTTTTAAAGTTCTGGTATTTAAATAAATTAAATAAATCTAGATTTTTTTTATTTAAACGCACGATGCCACCTCAACCTACGACGGCTCCAAAAAGCCACATGGTGCTTTGCAATTTGACGCTGAAAGACACCTCAGTGCCTCATCAGCCTACGGTTCATATATCATCTCTTTATCCAGCTCCATCATGACCATCCATTGAATACATGGGCGATCAAACAAACATCCATCCACATGGTGCTTTGTCATTCATCATCCCCAAATGAGCTAACCCGAGAACCGTTCACACTAAAACCTTAAGATCTTTTTCTAGACTTAACCAAATTGCATTAGGTTTGTTCCTAAACCTTCATCTACCCAAGATGAGCATATATATATGGCTTATATAGTATGAAATATAGTAAATATGTATGGAGAATCAATTAAGCTTGGTTTAGGGTTGAGGTTTAATAACTTTATCCTAGGAGGGGAGGCATCAATCAAATGGTTATAGTAGCTTTGATTGGGTCCAACGAACCTCCAAATGAAGTCCTATGTCCTAGTAAATTGTCAAGATATGATTTCGATCAAGCTCGACTTCAGATGTTGGTCTGGAGCTAGGTTAAGAACTATGTGGGATTGGACTTTTGTGGGGAATCAACTCCTCTCACTATGGTGATAGTGTGTCCACATTTAATTGGAGTTTGTAAGACTGTGGAGGTGTAGGGAAATATATCCTAGTTTGAGGTTGTACTTTGAACTCAAAAGTGAGCACTTACATTGGGAACCAGAGGGAGGAAATGGCAGGATTAAGCTGAGGAGTTCTTAGAGAGTCTCCGAAAGGAATTGGATGAAGTTCCATAAGGAATTTGCTAACTCTCTCCCATGGATGTGGAGGGGTTAGTTTAAATAGAGGAGGTTATGGTGGCTCTCAGGCCAAGATGAGGTGGTCAGTGTGCTGCCTAGGTGGAGGGAAGAAAGCCCTAACAACTAATCAAGCTTAGCTAGCTTAGGTTAGTTCAATTTTGGGTTTTAGCTAACTTAGGCTCCTTTGGGGTGACTATTTTTGGTGGTTGAGGTGGTGGCTGATAAGGGTCTGGTCACCTCTGAGCTTAAGGAGGTCAGGGGGTGCTTAATTTGATTAACTCCCAAGGAAAAGCATTGTTGGAGAAGATATTTCAATTTTATGCCAAAATTGGGTAAAATATCTTAAAGCATGGGACCATTGGTCCATATTTCTACTAGGGTGAGATAGGTGAGTCTAGCCTGGTCATTAGGCCCCATTGGGTGGATGTGGTATCATTAATTTTGTCACTTCTGGTGCATGGGTTTAATTTGTGTTGAATTGTCCAGAAGCTGGGTTTGGGTTAGGTTATTCATGACATCAAGCCAAATTAAGTGATTGATTTTTTGTGGATGATTGTAAAAAAGAGTTTAGAAAGGGTTTAGAGTGATTTTGAATTGATTTGGAGGTTCAAATTGAAGGAATTTGGACATTTGGCCAATTTGGGGATGTTGGCTTAAACTTGTGTTTAGGTTGGGATAGAGTTTAGTTAAGTCTAAATTGATGGTTCAAAATGGTCTAGAGGGAAGTGACGAAGAGTTTTCAACATTAATTGGGTGCCAATTTTTTGGTTAGGGCATTGAATTTGGTGGAGATTTGGAGACATGGAAAAATTGGGGTAAATTTTGGGGTTTTGGTCCAAGTTGGTATTGTGTAAAATTGAGGCTTGCCCAAGGCCAATTGAAGGTTCAATTTGGTGTGTGGAGATGTTTCAAAGAGTTTATGATGCATAATTGGGGCAATTGGAAAGGTTTGGGGTTCAATTAAGTGGGATTTTGGTTTTAGGCCAAACTGGGGCTTCTTGATTTGGGTTGAAATTGAACTCAAATGTAGGTCAATTTGGCTTGGATCTGGTTTAAATTGAGTTTTATCATGAAAAATTTTAATTTAAAATTTTGATATTAGAGAAGATTGGGATCAAATTGTGAATTTGGGAAAATTGTGCCTTTAAGGGCAATTTGGGGCTTTTGGTCAAAGTTGGTTAAATTGATCAAATTGGGTTTAATTTAAGGGTATGAATTTGTTTTTAAGACATTTGAAATGATTTTGAGGGCTTTGGGAAAGTTTGGGCCACCATGCATAATTTTGTAATTTCGTCAAATTTGGGGGTATTTTGATATTTTTTGCAAATTTGGGGAGTTGTTGGCAATTTGGTTGATTTCAAATGGCTTGAGATGATTTTTGAACAAATTTGGGTATTTTGGGTGAAATTGGGAATTTTGTTCAAATTTAGGGTTTGGGGGTGTTTTGGTAAATTGGGTAGATTTGGGAGGCAAAAGGTTAAGTTTGGTGTTTTGCTGAAATTGAGGTGCCAACCACCCTATTTGAGCTATGGACTAATGGAATCCTCTACTTTGGATCATTTATGTACTGATCTTAGTTAGACCGTAGCCTAGGGCTAGTGGGTCTGTGGGACCAACTACACGAGTCTCCCAAAGGGTTAAGGGATCAAAGTCAACAAGTTTTGGTTTAGGGTTGTCAGTGAATGTGAGTGACGGTAAGTGTAAGTGAATGAACTAGCTCCAGACAAACACCCAGGGTCAACCCTAAGGCCAAGTAGTCCTTTGAGGAGTCCCCTTGAAGCCTCCAATGTTGACCTCACCTACCAAATTCTAAAGGTCAGGACAAATTTGTGGAACTTCAAGTTCATCAAAGAAGAGTTTAGAGTTTCTAATGGCAAGGGTTTCTTTTCTAGTCCACTAAGAGCATTCAACAAGAAAGTCCTACGGCTAGACCCTAGGCTACTAAAGATGAAAGAGCAAGACCTCAACCAAAAGTGAGGTCAAGAATATAATTGCACTTTATTTTGGTGTATAAAAACCCCCCAAACTTAAATGTTACTTGTCCTCAAGTGACTCTTTTTTCTACATAAAAATATGACTTGTGGGAGAGATTAACTACTGAACTTCTATAATTTGGTTTAATAAATATAATAATATACCTTAAGAAAAACTTTTAACAACTTAGGTTAAAACTACAAGTGTAAGAACACTAGTAATTAAGTCTAAGATTTTTGAATCTCTATGCATTTCAAGAAGAATTTTAGTTTGTTATATCAAAGAATATCCATATGAAAAAGAATTTTATGAAAGCATTATTTAAGTTGTTTCAAGTGAAGTTAATACTTAGATACAAATTTAGAAATGTGATGAAAATTTTTTCCTCAAGTTGATTCAAGTGAAGCCAATTTTTTATTTGGCATCTCCTCAAGCTTCTCCTCACATAATTTTCTATTTTATTTTCTTTTCTTTTCTTTTTCTTTCTCTTCTTCTTTTCTTTCTTTTCTAGGATCATTTCATTTCTTTTTTTTTCTTTTTCAAGTGAGGATTATTATGTCTTGATAGCCTTTAATAATTTTGAACTTCACTATCCCCTTCTTGAAGTTAAGACTTCTTACCTTTCTTCACTTTAAAAATTCATATTAGCTTCAAATATTTTTCATGAAGTCTCAATATTTTCTTCTTACATGAAACACTAATATTCTTAATACTTCAAATATAATTTTATTTACTTGAAATAGAAAAACAAAGTCTTTGTTCTTTCATACTAAATATCTTAACTCTAGAATTGACCTTCATTATTAAAGATTTTTCCTTAGGTTTACGATAATATTTGCAAAAAAAATATTTTCATTTAAAGTTAAACTCTAATATCCAAGGTCATGTTAAATTAATTTTAATAAAATATAGTTAATTGAAGACAAATAAAATTTAGTTTACTTCTTTTAATGAAAATTTTCAAGCTTCTCCTCACATCTTTTTCTTTTCTTTTTCAGGATAATTTTCAATCCTTTTTCTTTTCATTTTTTTTCCATGATCATTTTCAATCCTTTTTCTTTTCTTTTCTTTTTTTTTTCTTCAAGATCATTTTCAATCCTTTTTCTTCTCTTTTCTTTTTTATGTGAGGATTACTACATCTGGATAGCCTTTAATGATTTTGAACTTCACAATCGTCTTCTTAAAATTAAAAAATTTTCACATTTACAATCACAAATATTTTTCATAAAGTTTTATTCTTTTCTACTTATATGAATCTTTAAGATTTTTTAATAATTCAAAATTACAAATTCCTTTACTTACAATAGAAAAATATTATCTCATTCTACCGTACCAAATATCTTAATCTCTAAAATTAACCTTTATTATTAAAAATTTTTACTTAAGTTTAATATATATTTAGAATTATAAATAAACTTTTCTAAAGTTACCCTCTAATACCAAAGGTCATGTTAAATTTAAAAAAATTTTGAAAATTTAACTAATTAAGGACAAATAAAATTAAGTCTCTTTCTTTTAAAAAGGAATTTTTTCTTGCCCCCTAAACTTAAATTCTTAAGAGATTTTGCATGAAAACTGAAAAACTAAAGGGTGAAAGAAAACATTTAATGCATAAATAAAAGAATTACCTATTGAGGGTTCTAATTTGAAACTTAACTCTGAAATATTGCAGGTGCAAATATGAAAAGCTACGAGACTTAGAACATTAAACCGTACATAATACATATAAAAAATTGCTAAGAAAGAGTTAACTACAAATACATCCAACAATGTACTAAAAACTAGAAAAAGTACTAAAATGGTTCCCAACATAAAAAAAGTCTCACAAATCTACAGTTCACAATTCAACATAACATTTAAAATAAAGTGTTATACTCTAAAAACAAACAATCTCAACAGTAAAGTACAACCAAACATAAACTGACCAAAAATCTAACTAAAGCATCACCAATCATTGTCTTCTTCTTCTTCTTCTTCTTCTTCTTCTTCCACGTCAAAATTTTGCTGTTGATATGGGGTAAAAACAGGGTGAGTAGGAAACTAAACTGAGTGATCACCCCTCATATATCTGACCATTGCATCATCATAAGTAACATCATATTTGAACTTTGACTTATCAAATCATCATTATGAGAATTTCTGGCCTACAAATTTTCCATTCTACTCTCCATTCTCAAGATATCTCCCTATTGGATCATCATCTACTCCATAAGCTTCTGGATAGTAGGGGTACTCGAAGTAGTACTAGAAGTAGAAGGAATATCCTTGGTCCTACTCCAAATATCCATCCAACAAGAGATTCATAAGTCATTATATTGGCAAGCACAAAAGGTTTTAGAGGTTCAATCCTCTCCTCATCCACTCTAAAATCAACTCCTGTGTGTTCACATAGTGTGAAGATCAAGGCAGGGTGTGCAAAACCACCAGTAGTCTCTCCAAAAGCAATAGATTGAGTGTTTCTATAAATAATAGAGCCAACATCTATTCTTCTCATCTGCTGGATACAGAAGTTTAAGATGGCCCTATCCTCTGTAACCTCACTATTATGATTTGTTGGTATCATTCTACCAAAAGTAAAGTAGTGTCAGGCCTTAGATACTACATTTAACATAGAAAAAGGAAAGTTTACTTTAACACCGTTCTTCACCTTCCAAGCTCCTCTTCCATTAGTAAGAAAAGAAATAACTTCATCTAAGACATCATTCGTAGCAGAATATGATTTATATTGGCAGCTATACACATCTTCTAACCAATAAAATTCATTAATTTTCCTTAGAGTAAACTCCACCATTTTCCCACAAACAAACAAATATCTTTAGAAGCCTTCTTAAAATTAGCATAAAACTCCATCACTCCACCAATAATTGCCTCGATAGTAAAGTAACAAAAATTCTCCCATTGCCGAGCATTGATTGTTCTTTTAACTTCTCCACCCAGATTTTTAAATCCTCGATCCGAAGTCACTTTTTTAGTTGTAAGTAAACCATTGAAACAAATGTTGGCCTTATAATTGACAAACTTTTGATCATCAAAATCCACCTTTATCTTTCCTTTGCTCATTCTTAGTGCCATGGTAATCTACAAAAATTTGATAAAATCCAGACAAACTACCAACAATTTTGAAAATCATAATGTGGAACATTTTAAACTTAAATCTACCAAGTAAATGTTCTTCACCAAATGATTTTCTTAAAATCTTCCACAAAATTTTGAAATTTTGAATCTCGGCAATGTAAGATAAATCCTTGGTGAAAATAAAAACTTTTGAGTTAAAAGTGTTGCTCTTACCGAGAGAAGATGAAATCTAAACTTCATTTGCCTTAAAATAACCTCAAAACCGAGCAATAGCAAATACTAGGTGCAAAAACTGGAGGTTGAAGGTGACTAAAAGGTTAAAATGACATTTTACTATGCAAATTGTGAATTTTAACTGTGTTTGGGAGGTTTTCAAATCAAGGGCGTTGTCAGGTGCCATTGGCCAAATGTTCATTTTTTTATTTTCTCAAATTTCCATTTTCTTTCAATTATTCCAAAGTTTATTTAGTCTTTTTGAATACTAATTTTCATCATAAAATAAAATATTTTCACAAATAACACCAACTAACTTTTATATATGAAAATGCACATTTTACAAATACATTTTTCTAATGACACTTTCACATCCATAAAACAATCTAAAATATAATTTAGCATCGAAATCTAGCCACAACACTAGAACGGTAACACTAAACTATACACACAATCAAAGTCAATAGAGTTATAAAACAAAGTAAAGTAAAGTAAATCAATTCCACACAATTACATTAAATATATATTTGCTTTAAAGTAGTAGGGAGTCCAACTTCTTCAATCATTCTGCTTCATCTAAAGTACTTTCTCCTCCTTTAATATCTCCCATAGATTGGTAATGGACGTACATATTATAGAAGGGTCAGTATGGGACTTGATCATTCAAATTTTCATTGATTCATCCATTTTTCTTGAACTTCTGCACCAATCATGCTTCCATTGTTCCAGTATGATCAAAGTTCTCTTTCATCCTCCAATCTAGGTGATCAAAAAGATAACTAAGAATTCTGATTGCATTTGTAATACTCTAAGGTTCACTTTCTATTTTCTTTATTTTCTTCTCCAAAAATATTGAACTTCCAACTGTTTGTGCCATCGGTGGTGTTGAAGCATGTGATGAATGCTCCAAAATAATATCTAATGCTTCATTTCCATTCCCAAAATAATTTTAATCAATAGGAATCATGGGCTTCTAAGGTAATAAAACTTTCTCCTAACTTTCATATGGAACTTGAGATTGAGTGCAAAGTAAGAAAATTGTAGAAGGATGCCCGAGTCCATATATTGGCCCATTCATAATAATACCCATAATAGATTTAAAAATAATCGATCCCACATCAACTGATTTTTCCATTTGAATGCAATAGTTAAAAATGACATTTTCTCTTGTAACTCTAATCTTCATGGTAGGGAGTAATTTTGCAGATATGAAGAAATGCCATTATTTTGATATTGGATTAAGTAGTGAAGTAGAGAAACTAACGTTTCCCTTATCTGTGATGTCCCAATTATCATTTTCATCTGTCAGAAAATTGTATACATCTTGCTTCATATCTCTCATTGGGATAAAATTTTTATAATGATAGATTGGAACCTTTTCTATCATATACAAAATATTAATTCGAGCCATAGTAAATGGTATAGCCTTACCTCTAATAAATATGACTCCTTGGGTAATTCCATCTAAGAGTGCACAAAATTCCTTTACCACTCGTACAACAACAGCAACGACAGTGTGGCACATAACTTTCAAAAGCCACTACACAATGATTTTTTCAATCTGTGAACTTGGACCAAAACCCTAAATTTTACCACAGGAAAACCTCCACCACCACGAAAGGAGTCAGGAGAGAGGTAACCACCACAAACCACCACCTCAGAGAACCACAGCAGCCAGCAGTAACCACTCTTCATCCTTCAAAAACCTTAGCAGAGCACCACCAAACCCAGCCGCTAAACATTCTGTATATATGCCACTTCCCATATATATATATATATCTTTGTAGATTTACCAGTATATATATATAGACCTTTACATACAATGAAGAT
>JXCR01133622.1:0-11468 GCA_002079205.1 Phalaenopsis hybrid cultivar
AAAAGATTTAATTAAAATTTTTACTTTCTATTATTTATAATTTAATACAATCATCTTATTGGTACTTTCATTAAAATACATGATATTTAATCTAAATTTTTCTAGGACTTGGAATTAATCAAGATGAGAATGAACAGTAGAAATAAATTCTCTGCTATTCAATTTATATTACTAATTGTTTAATATTCAAATATTTATGAAAATGTCACTAAAAAAGCACTTTAACTAACAAGTGGAATTGTGAAAAATTTTTGTTGTTATTCTTGTATTCTGTACATATTTTCTCCTCTTCTATTCATCTTACTCAAAAGTTTAAAACATAAAAAATATATATTTAAACAGTACAATGAGTTCAAACCCAAGAGTAATCACACTTCTAAACTATGGTAATCCAAGGAAAAAAATTCAATATGCATGCTGGTCTTTCACATTTTTATAAGAAATCATTACATATATTAATGCATGTATCAATGACTTTTACTCAATGAAAAATATTCTAAGCTTATATATGCATTACTTTAGTTTTACTGTTATATGTACTATATATTCTTTGCATACACATCTATTTGTTAGACGATCACCATCAACAAAATATAACACACCCCTGACCAAAATTATCTCGCCAGTACAATGATTAGTGATGTAAACATTACAATTGTTTATGGTGAAAATGCCCTAGCCAACATCATCTCTTTGGCAAAATAAGTAGCAACATAAACATTACAATTGTCTGGGGTAGTAAGATCTGTCTACTGGCCTCCGACCAATATTATCACATTGACATAACGATTAGTGATCTAACCATTGCACTTGTCTAAGGTGGTAGAAAAACCTCAACGTGCGCAGGCACACTTGTGTCCCCTGCCTATATAATAAGTGGGTGAACTCCTCCTCTAAACATGCACATAGAAGCTATATACTATTTCATTCTTCATAACATATATTATTATGAGACATCTCTAAAGATCTACTAATATGCATAATCTGTTGTGCAATTAACCATTATGCAGATCTCTTATATCATGAGTTATTCTCATATCATTCATATTTCTTATCTCATTGATACCTCTTATATTATGCATATCTTTATCATCTTATCTATTTTGTATATCATGTCTATCATACATGCATGCATCTCATGCATATCGTGTATATCTCTTCTTCCATACATCATATCTTTTGTATCTAGTAATATGAAGAATTTAACTAAACTAGAGCATACATGGATCCAAACATACTTTTTGAAATAAAAAAAGATTATTGAAATTTAAAAACATAATTACTCACCTCAATTGTTATGCAAGATTTTTAATGTGGACATTAATATCCTATAGAACAAAAATCATACTTTATAAGATTTAAATAATTTTTGTTATTCAAATTATTCTTCTTAAGTTAGCATAGGAATAATTTACTTAAATTTACGGAGTAGTCTCAAGCTTGTTGCATGTTGTAAACAACTTGGAATATGTAAATATCTTATGATTTCAAAATATCTTAGATCATAAAGTAATTTAACCCAAAAAGTAACTTTTTTTTATCTCAAATGGGCTTCTTGACACAACCCAACCTTCTTTGGTCCTATCAAATCATCTTTTCTTTTCTTCTTATTGCTCCTATCTTTTCTTATCTTCGTTGATTTATTGCTTAAGACCCTTACAGAAGTTTAAAAAGCAATTTCAACTCTTTTGAGAAAACTTCGTCTTCATTACAATGATCAAAATGAAAAAGATGCATGATTCATGAAAAATCTCATAACAAAAATAAATGGAAGGAAAAGAATGTCTTAAATAGTGTGAATGAAGTATTTACACTTATCGATTTCATCTCAGAATTTAGAATTGTGGCCATCGGCTCTTGGGCTTGCGCACGACCTTCTCAGTTCGTGCTTTAGATTGCACCTGTGCTATAGGACTCGAGTGATCACATATAGGGAGAGGAGTTCAAGCGACGAAACTGAGTGTAGGGAGAGTAATCGACGTCTACGACACTTGGAGTTGCACGACCTCTACTTTGTGCTGCAGTGATCGAGCCGAGCCTCACGGAACTGTGCATAAGGAAGAGGAATTAGTAGGGGTGAGGGAAAAATGCAAAGGTATTGGAATAAGAATCCCCCAATTCGACGTCAATCAAGAGTAAATATTGTGTGGGTAATGCCCGTTGTGAACAATGAGAAGATTAGAGATGGATAATTAAGTGTTTTTTTAATTAACTTATAACTTAATGAGATTTCATTTTTTCTCGTGCCTACATGGCTTGAGACCACTAATGATTCAACACAACTAAATAAGGAGTTTATTTGCTCTACAAATATATGTTCTAATTTAATCCTCTTCCTTAACTAGTTGAATATGCATTGTTCATACATTTTTGGCTATCATAATTATAACATCACTCATTTACGCTCGCCTCTCCGATACTCTCTGGCGTTTTATTTTAAAATTTATTGATATAAATAAAAGAAAAAATAGTTAAAACATCAACTCGAAATTTTAAAAATATTTGCAAAATAATTTGCACATATTTATAATAAATATATAAAGTGGTTTTTACGATACATGACACTCAAAACATTCATATTTACATATATCACACATAAACTAATTTATTTATTATAAAGCATCAGAATTCCTCTAATAAATACAAAAATAACACTCCATTGACAGCTCTCTTTCAACCATGGTTTTCTCCAGTGAAATACTCTTAAGTGTAGGCTTCCATTATTCTCTCCCTATCTCTCTCTGTCTCTTAGTGGAGAAGAGAGGATTAGAGGTGGTATGGATGGTATTTTTTACTACCTGAAGATTTGATGTTTAGACGTACCATTAATATTATTACCCAAAAACGTGGAAGGAAGAATGATGAAATATTGACATTTCTAACTATAACCATAGATTCTTATGGAGATGAGTAACAATCATATCAGGTGTTGTTCTCCAATCTCTTATATTATTACTTTGTAAGCAACTTGGGACCAATTATTCCCTTTGAAGACTTCCTTTTACATATATATATATATATATATATATATCCATGTACTGTTATGGATAATGAATTAAGGGAGAATATATTTATCTGTCATATGAATCTCACCTCTCTTCATCTTCCTACTTGTTCTTCTCACTAACAGTTGCAGGTCTTGTTCTTCTCTGCATTTTTTACCATTTACTGCAACGTCACATGGTATCAGAGTTCTCTGCTGAGTGTGACGATCTTGCACAGCTCTGCTTCACAGGAAAGCAAGCTTCTTAGGGCCAGCATCTCCATTAACGTTGCGTCTGGAATATGTAGGATTTGAGTGCCACCAATCTCTTCAGTCAAACTCNGTTAGTATGAAGAAAAAGTTACGTACGGAGTCCGTACGCAGAGCTGAGTACGGGCTCCAATCACATATTTATTTATTTTTCTTAATAAAAAGTAGAGTCCACTTATATACACTTTTGGGTAGAGATGATTTCAATTGGTTCACTATATGCGATATGACTTGGGGTTCGTTTGGGGGCAGCTTGTACGTTCAGGATAAGCTGCTTATCCTGAAACGCGACCCGTGGGCCGGCCGCAGAGGTCGATCCACGGCCTGCGTTTAGTGTAAAAACCTAAACGCAGTTTCAGATAAGCTGACGAAACGCGCGAACCAAACGGTACGCCGCCCGCACTTATAAGCTGCCCCAAACGGACCCTTAGTGACGAAGTGCTAATTTTGATATGCTTAATTGATTTTAGGTGATTTATATGTAACTAGGTAAATTTACGTCTGATGTATGTAAATATGAAGGTTTTAAGTGTTCTCTCTCTCTCTCTCTATATATATATATCATTTTTTTTAATATATTATAAAATATAGTTAAGCTTTATTTAATTATTTATTTTAAAATATAATAAATCAAAGATCCCCAATTTAAAGAAAGACGTAAGTTCTCTCTCATTCCGCTTATGCATATTCTCCAGCTATAAATCATCTGGCGGCACGGAAGGGAGGAAAAGGAGAGAGCATGCTAGCTAATTAACAGAAAAAAATCAAATATTTAAAAAGCTCACAACTCTCAAATCAGCCAGCTTCCGCGCTTTACAGGCGTCGATTTCAAGGCAGCCTTGCTCCTTCCCTCCCCCTTAAAATAGTCGTCTGGTCGTCTCCTACACTATCAACTCTCTCCTCCCCTCCCAATCTAACCGAAGGATAGAGAGAGAGAGAGAGTGAATCCATCCAGAAATGGAGTCTCCGCCGTCGATCCCATCGCCGCCGCAATCATCGGCGCCGTCAAGGCGGAGATGGTTCAAGGGGCTCCGTCGCCGGAGCTCTTTCTGGATCTGGAAGCTAAGATTACTCTCGTCATCTTGGAGGTGGAATCGTCTCTCGCAGCTCCGATTCGCTCTCCTCAACGAGCTCGTCTTTCGCATCCTCTACGTTCTGGAAGCCCTAATCCTCCTCTCCGCTCTCTGCTTCTTTTATATTTTCTGCGGCTGCCATGTCTGATCCATCTACCCCCTTGCAATTTCCGAGAAAGCAATCTATTATTTATTTATTTATTTATTTCATGAAAATAAGAAAATATAGGGTTCCTTTTTGTGTTTGTGTAATTTTCACTTCTTTCGGGACATTGAAGACGATCTTCTCGATTCTCTTGTTGCGAAAGAAGGTTTCTGCTGATTCTCCTATCTGTATTATATCTTTTACATGTAATATATCCTCCCCATTCTCTTATTCTTTCAATCACTGTTGTGGGATTCAAATTTATTTGAAGCAATTTAAATTATTTCTTAACCTGAAAATTATTAAGAGTTCCCATGATGGATCAGTTAATGCTCAAATACAATTTACATGGGGGGTTATTCACAGGTTATGGCGGGTTATATCTGCTTTATACACGGAGGGTTATTCAGAGGGTACGGGCAGGTTATATCTGCTTTTATAATCTCCTGTAACCTCTCTGTAACTTTTCTATACTGGAACTACATAATACGGAATTTATTTGTAGGTTATAGAGAGGTTACAAGTAGGCCATAGGGAAGCTAAAGGGAGTAGAACACGAATATAACCCCTTTATACCCTCTGAATAACTCCCGAGGCACGCATCTCTTAGTATGCAAATATTTTCTTGTCATATAGATGAGTAAACTTGATTAATTTTTATTTTTGGCCACCAGATTTTTTATTTATTTTATATCTGCAAACAAAAATGAATTCAAAAACAGAAGTGGAATCACCTAAGCAGTGTTTTTTTCCATTGCTAAGAGTAATTGAGAACTTAAATCATTGAATTATTTGTTATCATCCAAAAGAAAGGTTAAATTTATGGTATACTCAAAATAGATTGTGGATTTAAAAAAAATGGGATGAGACTTGTATATAATTTGATAAAAATACTGATAGCATCAGTTATAATTCTGATGAATAATTAAACGCAGAAAAAAAGGTTCGACGAAGTAATAGCCAATGCGGAGCACCTTATCTCTTCTGGCTTCCATATTCTGAAGCACTTGCAGGTCGCGGCAATACGTTAGAATGGCTTATGGAGCGGTGCTGGGTTCTTTTTCAGTTCCCAACCATTGTATCAGTGGCGAGTTTTCAAGTCAGCTGCGAAAACTTAACCCTCTTCTCCGCATCTTCCCGCCGTTGAGCAGCCGCCACAAGGCGAAGAAACCAAAATCCATTGCTCCGGCTACCAGGGCATCTCTGTCTGCGGCAAAGGAAGCAGTCCTCAGAAGCTTTATTGATAGAAAAGCTTTAAAGGTAATTCCTTTGGCCTCTTTTAAGCTTCTCGGCTTTTATATTTTGGGTCTTCTTATCTTCAGATCATTTCCGGACTTCAAAATTTTGACAAGGAGAAGGTGGCGTCTGTTGTCATTGCAGCAGAAAAGGTTTGAACTTGACCATCATTTACTAGTGAAAATTTTCATGCTATTACTTTACATTAGTCGGAAACCATGCCAATTTGATGCAGGAGAAGATGGATTTTACTGAATTTGGAGTCAAGTTTTTGGTGCTGGAGGAATAAAATGAAACTGCTCAATGTTGGAAATGTTGAAAATTACAATAATTGTGGATACATCTTAAATCCATTTCCGGGCTTAATTGACCGAGACATGATGTGAATCTCTCATCATGGGCTTTCTACTTTGGCTCATGTAGAATGGCTTTTTCGTGAGACAGTCTAGGGAAGAGTATAGGTGTATTTTGAGCAGCGCTTATGTGCCTTGGTGTATTTTGAAGGTCTCACGTCCGAATAATGGAAACACACTCTTTATAAATGTAGAGATAAGGCTGCGTACATTAATTCCTCCATTGGCTTTAATTTAGCGGAAGCTCAATAAATTTGGTATGCTCAAGTTAGCCTGAGGGAATGAGGATTGAGGCGTAAAGGAGGTGGTTGGTAGCTCAAGGAAGATCTCAGCTGAGGGAAATGATAAGCTCGTTTCTTAGAGATGAGAAATAGATGGGAAGAGAAAAAGTAATGATGCTTTGTAGTTTAATTTCTTCTTTTAAAACTTTTCTAGTTGTTGTGTATGGAGGGTGTAATGTCCTGTTTCTATAATCGGGGGAGAGAAAATGAGAAAACTGAAGAAGTGGAAGTGAGGAGTCGATCGAAAGGGTGATGAATCGAGAGGGCAAGCCGAAGAAATTGGAGATGAGTCAAACATTCAGAAAATTGAAACGAGGAGATCAGAAGCCTACACTATGAGTTTGCCTATCAAATGACGTGGCCTAGGAGAGATCACTTAATTGGGAGTCAAGTGGCATGCGAAGGAGAGGAGAATGATGCGGGAGACGTCCTAGCCGGTGACGAGGAAGTATCGACATCGGTGTCGAGCAATAGAGGAAGAGTCGGCGTCGGTATTGTGTGAAGAAGCTCTTCCGGGTGCGCACACGCTTCTTCCATACGAAGGAGGTAAGCGTCGACGTCCAAACTCATGCGGGGGGAGCCGAATGCAGGGAAGGAGAGAGTGATTCGATCGCAAGAAGAAATGTCTGCACACAATTAAGGCTTCGATCGAAAAGGTTAAGGTGAGTTTTAATAAGTTTAATTAAAATATTTGATAAGAATTTTATACTTATAATATATATTTAGGATTATATAAGATATAATAATAAAAAAAAACTTAAAACTTAAATGATATAAAGTAAATATTTTAAATAAAAAATTAAATTTTATTAATCATTTTTATAGACTTAAATTTAAAAAGAATCGAGGTGAAGATAAATTCAAGGCAAATCAAATAACAAATTAACTGACATCGAGGTGAGTACTCGTACTTTTAATATATAGTAATAATTTTTTTCTTCTCAACGATTTTTTAGTTAATGACACTTGAATATATTTTATTATGATTGAGATATTCTTTTCTTTATCAATCATATTATTATGAATGTTTGTTGTTATTTACTATCATGCATTGGTGTATGCGTTATATAATATGTTGAATTGAATGCGATGAACACATAAATGATATGTTTATATTGACTGCTTGTATGTGCATGATTAACTATGATGGAATTGCCTCTTTATGGTATTAATGAGAGAACACTAAAGTACTCATGCACGTAAATGAAAAAAGATATTGATATTGATGTGTCTTAATTGACACAATTTTTAGACGGTGCTCTTGTGACGATTGTACATATATAGAATGATATTGATATGGTAAGATTTATTGAATAACATTGTCAAATATTTATATTGGTTTATTCAAAACTTTAACTGACATGAATATTACTTTCTTTTCCCTTGAATTACTGTAGTTTAGAAACATGAGTATTCACTGACTTATTTCATTCACTGTTATTTTTAAACTAATTTTTCAGGTTAATTTATTGATTAAAAGATGAACAATTGAAGAGAAAATATGTATAGAATATGCAGACAACTAGCGAAGTAAATTTAATTTTATTGATTTAATTTAATTTGATTAGTGACTCTTTTATCTGTTAAGTTTTAAATGAATATAGAAGACTTAGGTTCCACCCCGATTGTCTATACCCGTCTTAGTTAACTCTAAGCTCTGGAACTGGCGTGATAGAGGGAAAATACAAAAGCTTCCAAAGTAAAGCAACACTTACGTGGATAGCTTCATTAAATATCAAACTCCACATCAATTGCACAGTTTTTTTTGGGGTTATTCATAGAAATAAGAACAACCTATTTAAAGGTTCTTTGAGGTATTTAAGAGGGCCCTTTGTGTAGTTTTGTCCTACATTTCTTTCTGGACATCCTACCATCATTGGAGCTTTTTATTCTTTTGAGGAACTAGGGAATGAATTTTCTTTGTGGAAGTCCCTATTGTAATTTCTCCCAATTTTATGAATCTTGTTTTGCAACACTTTTATTTCTTTAAGGCTGTAAATTCTCTCTTGGTTTTACACATTTGTTTTTCCTGTAAAAGCTTTCCACATTAACCTTAGTTTTTAATCTTTGGGTTGCTCGACTTGTCATGCCATTATGATTGGGTGTTTGTTCTTATTTGTTTGCTTGGGTAGATTGCAGATTTTTATTTCTAGTTTTCTTTGTTTATGGTGTTTCATTACAAGATGTTCTCCATGAAATCTTGATTGGTTGATCTCTTTTATTGTTGATTTTGGTGTGCTATCAGTCTTTTGTGCCAATACTTTGTGTTTTTGCTTTGGTGGATTGTGGATGACGTGGGAACTTTCCTGTTGGGTCGCGATATTCCACATGGAGCACTAAATCGGTCCCGTGAACACGAGATCCTATTGAATCACAGAAAATCCCACGATTGTAGTGACCAAATAGGAAAATCGTCTGATTTCAGTTAAGTTTTTTGCCTTTTCTGATTTTTTGCCTACTTATTTTTAATTAGGTAATTTTTATTATGAAACTATTTATATATTTTGTTTTTTATTTTGGGATGACTTTTCATGTGTTAGTGTATTTTGGAGATTGTATATCTCTTTTTTGCTCTAAGAAGTGTTGTATCATCTTCATTATGCATGTGGTGTGCTTTTATCTTGTTCAGGTGTGCTTTTATCTTGTTCGGGAACATGTGGTGAACCTCCTCGCAGTCTGTACCTCATCATTTTATGGTTCTTGTCACTATGTCAACATACACAACTGTCGAATGATGTTGAACCCCTTCCAAACGCCATTGACCTCTTATATTTATGTTTCGTCACTATTCCACAACTTTCTTCCCTTTAAGACTGTGTTTGAGATTGCTGTGGCTATATGAAACCTTAGTTCAAAAGATACTGTGGAAAATCTATTGTTTAAAAACTGGTGTTCTAGGAGTTCTTTTTAAAAAGTTTTATTTTGAAAGTGCTATCTATAGATAAATGTCTGAAATGTCTTTATGGAATTAGGGTAAATTGGATGTCCCTAGCCCCTAAATAGTTCCAACAATAACAAAAATCACCTATACTACCATGCAATTAGATTTTTCCATCAGTAAAAATAAAACTGCATGGCAGTTATTACTGTTATAAGCTCCTATTTACAAAATATTGTGATACTTTTTTTCAAGATCTTTAGAAGCTATTACAGTGTCCTAAAATCAAAACCCGCCTACACTTACATAAAAAAACGCTCCATAACAATGAAGAATTATATGATAAAAATATGTACTAACAAAACAAATTGTAGCAGCGTGGAAAATAACATACACAGCGAAAAATTTCCCATTACCAAATCTCAGCCCCTCTCCATCCTCTCTATTTAAGCCCAAACTTTACTCTCTTTCTTGTTTTAAACACACACTATTCTGAAAAATAGTAGAAAGGTCTAATTTTGGAGCAATCAAAGAACAAGGAAGACATCTTGAGAGGAATGCATGATTTAGGAGGCAAGATCGGGACTTTTGAAGGCACGCTGCAATCTTTCTCGCTGAGAGGGCGACATGAAGGAGAGCTTGGGCATGCTGCAATCTTTTACCAAATTTTTTGATCCCGTGGATGCCTCTACGTAAATTAGGAAAATCTAAAACATAAATGTGGGATGCAGGCCTCTAGCCACAATCACAATTTTAATAAAGATGGTGCGGCGGTTTGTACCGCGACCACCCACACGTGATATTCTGATTCGGTTTAGAACTCGTGCTCGAAAGTAGAAATAGAAGCTCCACCCTAATCCACTCTTAAAATACATTGCGCCTTAAAATGGTATCACCTGGTTTTGGAAACCGATAAATCTCAAATTTTTAAGAATTTTTTGTTTTTACACCCACCTAAAATTTCACATAACTTTAGTGATTGACCAACTCAATACTCCAACCGCCCATTCTACCATTTCTAGCCCTAAACCTAAAATTTTTAAATTCAACTTTTTCACCTCTACTAAATTTCACTCTGACACCTACCACAAAAATTTAAGCCCTCGACCAACCTTAATTTGTAATTCTACATCCGTCGAAAACCTAATTGGGAGGAAAATATATCATGTCGTCAAGGAGAAACCCTCAACGGGATGTTCAAGAGCTCACTATGGAAAACATGCAAAGAAAAATCTGCCAATTGCAATAGAAGTTTGTTGTCTATGAGAGGAGAAAATTTGGTGAGATTACCTATAATCACAACGGCAGCTCATTAGATTTAGAGGAGGAAGTGAATTTCTTTTAACATATGGTTTTTAGTGATGAAGAATTATTATCCTGACAATTTGGTATATAATATCAAAGCTAAAATTTTGGAGTAATTATTGATTTGTCGAATTTTGACTATCGCATGGATCCAGACAAATTCATGGAGTTGCTCCAAGCAATATAACAAATTTTTGACTATAAGGACGTTCTAGTGACTATGAGGGTAAAGTTAGTTTTCATTAAGTTAAAGAGGAGCATATCTCTGTGGTGGGAGAATTCTAAGTATCTTCGACAGCAAGAGGAGAAAAATAAGATCACCACTTGATTTAAGATGAAAAAACAGCTGCAACACAAATAATTTCCCTCTAATTACTGGTATGATATGTTCATTAAACTCCACCAATCGCCCTTGAGAGATTCATTTGTGGAGGTATAGTTGAATTTGATTAACTCATATTTAAAGGTGAGTTGGTGGAACCAGAGGAGCACAAAATGTGAGGTATTTTTGAGGACTGATGTCAGCTCTCAAGAATGTGGTGTAGCTGCAATCATATTAGTCCATATTTCAGGGTCTGTTTGGGGCAGCTGCAACTTATTGGATAATCTGCTGATAAGTTAGGTGTGGTGACTATTACAAATTTTTATTTTATTGGAAAAGCTATACTGCTGCCAGAAAGCTACCACCGCACCGCACCTTGATAGGTGCGGTGTAAGAACGTTGTTTTTAACGTTTTGAAAACGCATAAGCTGCCAAAACGCAGTTTACCCAAACAGGCGAGATGCGTTTTCAAAACGCCACCGCACCAAATAAGCTGTCCCAAACAAACCCTCAATATACATACCCTAGCTTTGAAGGTCAATAAACAACAACGTAATCATATGACAACCATACCTTATAGACAGAGTTCAACTCAAGAATTAGACAACAAAAGTATACCTAG
>JXCR01133629.1:10065-23009 GCA_002079205.1 Phalaenopsis hybrid cultivar
ATATCCCTATTTAAGGAGGAGGGAACAGAGTGAAACGCCTAAGAGGGCGTAGAAATGACTCAATATGCACATCTCCCCTTTTTTAAGAGGAGGGCATAGAGTAATGCCTGAAAGGGCGTAGAAACGACTCAATATGCACGTCTCCTCTTTTAAGGAGTGCACAGAGCGACCGCCTCAGAGGGCGTAGGATCACGTAAGGTAATCCCACAGGGGTGCTTGAAGGAACTGAAGGTTAACACCCTCAGGAGCACAGAAAGCGCTCTGGGAGAAGGGAAAGGGTTCCCCCGGCGGTAGCGATCATATCATCTTTTTGCTCTTCCGCATAGCAGGGAAAAAAGGGACAACGATCGAAAACAGGAAAATTTTATGAAATCAATCAAAAAAAAATACAACGACATCGATACATGCGATAATGCAACAACCGAACTGTCGAGGGTGAGAAAGAGACAAAATGCATCGAGTTGCTACCCCTAGCAACTGACACATTGACTGAAAACCAAGGTCTCATAAAAGGCTCAACTATGACTCGAATGAAGAGAACCAGGTCACGATAATATGAGCGAAACTCCTAGTAAGGAGAGAGGATATAACCCCAAGAAATGAAACTCCAAGTATGGAGAGAGAGACTCATCCCCAGCGGAGTCGCCAGAGTTGTTTCCGTTCATTTTTCTCTTTTTTTGTTTTTAAAAGGAGTCGCCAGCTTGTCGATCGTCGTATACTTCCCCCATTTGAATAAATCTCCCTCTCGAACCNGAAAAGATCTGGTGTGACATACCAAATTGAATTATCAAAGAGAGTGGACGATTAGAAAATACCAACCCTATATATGGTACTGTTACCAGAGATTTGGTAGAATGAATTCCGTTAGGGAAATACCACAATATCCAAGAATGATTGGTCAAAAAGCAACTTTCCAACCACAAGGGTATGTAGCTCTCAGGCTGACCCAGAAAACATCCCTCAAAGGGTAAAACACCACACTCATTTAAAGTGAGTGGGAAACTCTAATTCGGACCCATACGGGGTGCTCAACCAAATATGGGTGTCAAGGAAAGAGGCACAACTTTTCCGCACAAAAGAGGTATCAATCGAACTTGACATCGGTCAGTCGAGACACGTAAGAAGGGTTGGGCAAAATAGNAGGGTGTCAAGGAAAGAGGCACTACTTTCCCGCACAAAAGAGGTATCAATCGAACTTGACATTGGTCAGTCGAGACACGTAAGAAGGGTTGGGCAAAATAGAGTGTACCAACCAACTCGTGTCTAGCCATAAGGCACAAACTAAAACATATCCCATAAGAGATAATACATCACACTCATCTATAGTGAGCAAAACAAGCATATCCATAGAATGTGCTCAGTTTGGACCCTATGTAGAATGGGTAACCGAATAAAANATAAAACATATCCCATAAGAGATAATACATCACACTCATCTAAAGTGAGCAAAACAAGCATATCCATAGAATGTGCTCAGTTTGGACCCTATGTAGAATGGGTAACCGAATAAAAATTCTAGGAAAGGGCATGGATTTCCAGCAATAAGGCAAATATCAATCAAAATTGACTTCCATCAATTGGAGATATTGCAAAAGGTTAGCTATTGCATCATTTGTTAACCATGGAATGCATAGTTATAAAGCTGAGCTTCAATCTTTTAAATGGAGGGCATCTTCCAATCTCATTTATGACAAGTGGAACAGATGTATCTACCACACTTATTTATGATGGGTGGGACACGATCATTCGGACATGCTCGAAGCGAGGGACCGAAAAGAGAGGATAAGAGAAGNGGCCCCAAAGGGCATGTGGTTCGAGAAGCATCGGAGTAAAAGGCTATAAGAAGTCAAAAGTGTCAAAAGACATGATGTCATCATAATAGAGCCGACCCTAAGGTCACATGGCTCGAAGAACATGAATAGAAAGCCCAAAGTGTCTGAAAACAAGACACACTCATACTGAGCAAACTACAATGTAGTTGAGCTCAAGTGACATCGAACATATAGCTATATAAAGCTGAAGACGCTCTCATAAAGGAACCGGCCGAAACGAGCATATGATTCGAGAGGCTTCAAAGTCAAATGGCTACAAAACCCGACGTGCCTCAAAACGAGGTCTTATCATCAAGGGTCGGCCAAGTGAAGGCAATAGTTCTATTGATCGGAACATCAAATGATCACAAAGGTATATACCCCGATCGAAATAGTCTAGGAGGTATGTCTCCTTACCAAGTATCAAATAAGGCAAGAAGTATGTATTCTGGCCGAACATATGAAATAACGCAGGAGGTATGTATCCTGACGAAATATCAAATGAACAATCATACGACATAACATTCTGAGGTATCACGCTCAAAGTATAGTCGGAGATCCAAGTAATCTGACTGAACATGGATCGGTGGTAAAACCGATACAACATGTCATTCGACTTGGCGGACAAAACCAACCAAAGCAGTCAGAACCGTCAAATGGGGTTAGATATCAGAAAAGTCTAACCACAAGAGTGCTTCTACATCAGCACTAGCGAAGCAACTTTCGCTGAGGATCCATGGATCAGACGTGAGACTAATACAACATGGTACTCGACATGGCGGACATAACCAACCAGATCAATCGAGAATATCAACAGGGTTACATAACCTAGTACGGTCTAAACCCCAAGGGCGCTCAAAGTGAGCTAGCGAGGCAAATCTCGTTGGGCGACTCTCCCATTTAGCAAAGTAGTTCTGCTGGGGAGACATCAAATATCCCGGTGGGGACATGGACCAGCTGAGCTACTGATACAACATGTCAATCGGTGGGGTGGACCAAACCAACCAAATCAACCGAAAATCATCGAGGTGGACTTACAAGTCCAAATGTAGGGTGCTTTAAGCAAGCATTAGCGAAGTAAGTATCGCTAAAAGGTCCTCAGAACTAGCGAAATAGCTATAGCAGGGGAGAGCTCAACGAATATTTCCAACAAGAACTTACTAAGGCAATTCTCGTCGGGAAAAATACCGGGGCAAACGTCAGGCATCAAAAGTGGCTCTGACGAAGGACATGGATCGGACAGATAATAGACAAATTCTAGAGCCGATACGACATGTCGCTCTGACAAGGCAATGAAAATTGACCAGTTCAGTATTATCAAAGAGGGTGGATGACTAGACCATACCAACCCTATATATGATACTGCTACCAGAGATTTGGTAGAATGAATTCCACTAGGGAATTGATGCAGTATCTAAGAATAGTTGGCACAAGGGTATGTTGCCCTCAGGCTAACTCAAAAACATCCCTCAAAGGGGAAAACACCACACTCATTTGAAGTGAGTGGAAAACTCTAATTCGGACCCACACGGGGTGCTCAAATGAATAGTGGTGGCGAGGAATGGAGCATAGCTTCCCGCATAAAAAGGTATCAATCGAACTTGACCTCGGACAATCGAGACACCTGAGAAGGGTTGGAAAACATAGAGTGTGCCAACCAAATGGTGTTTAGCCATAAGACAAAAACCAAAACATATCCCTTAAGCGGGAATATACCACGCTCATCTGAAGTGAGCGGGACGAGCATATATGTATAAAGGTGCATGGGTTCGGAACCTATGTAGAAAATGTAATCAAAACAGAATGCTAGGAAAGGGCATGGCTTTCTTGCATAAGGCAAATATCAATCAAAATTTACTTCCATCAATCGATATATTGCAAAAGGTTAGCTAGGCGAGATATGCTAACGAGGGAATGCCTAGTCATGAAACTAAGCTCATATCCTCTAAAAAGAGGGTATATTCCACTCTCATTTAAAGTGAGTGGGGAAAAACATATCTACCACACATTTATAATGGGTGGGACACGCTTGTTCAGACCCGCTCGAAGCGAGGAACTGTAGAAAGAAAGATAAGAGAAGTACTTAGCTTCTCTTACACTGATTACTGGTTGCGCCAGGTATAAGCCACCCGTAGGACTTCCACTTTGCCTGTATAGCAATTCAAAAATCAGTTTTAAGAGATGTTCAAGACCTCTCTTATGTGCACACACAAAAGGGTGAATGTACAATATGTCGTACCACATACCCACTAAGAAGACTAGTCAATCTCCAAAAGAAGGACTGTCGGACCCAGAGGGTCAAAGCATAAAGCGTAGAAAAAGGTGGGTGTATGATATGTTGCACAACNTCCGCTCGAAGCGAGGAACTGTAGAAAGAAAGATAAGAGAAGTACTTAGCTTCTCTTACACTGATTACTGGTTGCGCCAGGTATAAGCCACCCGTAGGACTTCCACTTTGCCTTTATAGCAATTCAGAAATCAGTTTTAGGAGATGTTCAAGACCTCTCTTACGTGCAATAGCACACAAAAAAGGTTGAATGTACAATATGTCGTACCACATACCCACTAAGAAGACTAGTCAACCTCCAAAGGAAGGACTGTCGGACCCAAAGGGTNGAATAGCACACACAAAAGGGTGAATGTATAATATGTCGTACCACATACCCACTAAGAAGACTAGTCAACCTCCAAAGGAAGGACTGTCGGACCCAAAGGGTCAAAGCATAAAGCGTAGAAAAAGGTGGGTGTATGATATGTTGCACAACATGCCCACGAAGCTACTGAGAGCCTAATTCGAATTATCAAAGAGGGTGGACGATTATAACATACCAACCCCATATATGGTACCGCTACCAGAGATTTGGTAGAATAAATTCTGCTGGGAAAATACCACAATATCCAAGAATTGTTGGTCAAAAAGTACTTTTCCAACCACAAGGGTATGTAGCTCTCAGGCGGACTCAGAAAACATCCCTTAAAGGGGAAAACGCCACACTCATTTGAAGTGAGTGGGAAACTCTAATTCGAACCCATAAGGGGTGCTCAACCAAATAACGGTGTCAAGGAAAGAGGCGCAACTTTCCCGCACAAAAGAGGTATCAATCGAACTTGACCTCGGTTAGTTGAGACACGTATGAAGGGTTGGGCAAAATAGAGTGTACGAATCAACTGGTGTCTAGCCATAAGATACAAACTAAAATAGATCCCATAAGAGGAAATTCATCACACTCATCTAAAGTGAGCAAAACGAGCATATCCGTAGAAATGTGCTCAGTTCGGACCCTATGTAGAATGGGTAACCGAATAAGAATACTAGGAAAGGGCATGGCTTTCCTGCAATAAGACAAATATCNGAGGTGGATTTACTCTATGTTGTACAACATGCCCACGGAGCTACTGAGAGTCTTTCATGTCATTCATATTTTTTTTTATTGGCATATATGTTTTATCTCCTGCACAAGCCGTTATCAAGAATGATCTGATGTAACATACCAAATCGAACTGGTATGAGGAGCTGTCATGCAGGCATCTTAGATTCATGACCAGCTATACCATGCAAGACATAATGTTTGCAAAATTCAGGTCCAAGTGGGATTTTCCTTAAGTACTCTTCCCTAGCCCCTTTCCTTTAATGATTCTCACCCTTAGCCTAATAGGCCTCGTCATTCGTATCCAGGTGTCAAGGAAATATTTTTATTTTGGAGATGTCTTTAAATCAATTACTGATTTATCAGTCATCCCAATGTCACTTAACAATTCTCTGAACCTCAATATTCTAAGGATCTTATCAGGAGAATTTTGAAATCAAAAAGTTCTTTATATTGAAACTTTTGATTTCCCGCTCACCTCAAGCTTCTTCTCAGGAGTGTTGGCCAAATTTCACTTTTTAAGGTCTTTTTGCACTCCTTTTTTTTCCCCTGAGAATTACTATATCTGGTAGAGCTTCTTTTATAATAAAGTAGTTTGTTTTGACTCAAAATTCTCCCGAATAAAGATTCTTAGAATTTCATGATCCATTACTTGTTAAGCTTCCATTGGTCTAGCTGAATGAAAAAGTAAGAAATTTAAATAGTCTCTGAAACTACTAACATCTCAATGACACCCATCTAGTCATTCTGAGGTATTCTCAGGACTTAGGTGAAAGTTCATTAAAGGAAGGGATTCAGTCATCGTGACTTAATTTGAATCCACCAAACCGTGAGGATTTGCAAATCCTAAGAAGGTGCATACATGGTCTGGTTTAAGTTTATCCTCAGGATCTATCCTAGATTCAACCTCAAGAATCATCAAAGGAGAACCCAAGACAAGATCAACTAAGGGGCGTGATTACTTTTTGGAACCATCTTAATGACCTCCAAAAATTGGAGTCGAAGCATCAGGTGATGCAGGGTATGTCGGTCAGATAAGTAGAGAGGTCTAACCGGCAATGTCGGATATCGAGTTACCCATACGAGTCATGGACTGATTGTAGAGATAAAATGCTCTGATCAGTTCAACATGACTATCAATAAAGTGATAAAAATCAACCAATTCAAACAAAATATCCAAGAAGTTGGATATAAGAGATGGATCAATCAAGCAATGATGCTTTCTCACCAAGAACAGACTAGAAAGTCAATAAGGTTCTTAAAAAAAAAAAAAGGTGAGGCACCATATCCTAGTCAGGTTCAGGGCAAACTGACTAGATCAAATGCTAGACAAATAGCGTTGTCTTAGCAACAAAATGCTCTTATCAAGAGCCTAGCCAAAAGGAAAACCGACACAAATTGAATGAGGCACTCCCAAACAGTCTGGGAGATATGTATCCCAGCTAAAACACGGATCGATCAAGACTAAAAGAGTGGTCTAGTCGATACAACATGTTATCAACAAGAGATTTTTGGGTGGCCCCCCAATTGGAGTATATAACATCCATACAAGCCTTGCATAATAGGTGAATAGAGGTAGGATAAAGCACTCTTCAAAGCAAAGGCAAGTAAACCCCTCACCCTTAAATGTAGAAAGTCATTCTACATGCAGCGTCGGGATATTAAGAGGCGTGGTGGCAGGAATTTGCCTAACGCACTGGGTATTCGCCAAAGTATATCGATCAAATTCTATCCTCAAATAAGGTGAGATCGGCGGGGTGCACCCCGGACCTCCCTTTATCAAAATAGAACAATTAATCTTTATCGATGAAAAGAAAGCTACAAAATTTTCCTTATAGCTCATGGAAAGAGTAGACACATCAAATATGGGCAAAAGCCACTCCAACAGAATCATAGTAATACCTGGCATAACATCTGGTACAGTGGCACTAAGTACCACACCAAGGGTCCCATGCAACACCTCGGTGGTTCTCATGGACTGCACAACAGATAGCAAATATCCCGGCCTCATAACGAACTGACAGGAAAACCTCTATCTCCTACTACGAGGGCCTATAGGACAAGATGAATAAAAAGTTCTTGGACATCTGGAGGATCCAGGTAAGGAACTTCTTTCAAAGAAAAGGACCCAGTCCTCGTAGAGGGGAAATTGCTCCAATAATCTTCTTGGCAAGGAGATCTGTAATGGAGTCATCAATATGGACCACAGATTTAGAGCAATCTAGATCCTAAGGAGGGAGAGTCCTCACAGCTATCATGGTTGGGGTATAATCCACACAACCAGACAAGACAACAGAGTGATTCTCAGCCAAGAGAGTGTCAAATTTTCCATCAACTGGAACCATAACAGGTAAATAGACCTGTGGCTAAGTCAATTACAGTAATTGTATCAGTATGTTCCTATCCCTCTGGACGCCCTCGCCCAATGTAGGGACAAGCGAGACCTCAGAGAAAACCAAGAACAATGGAGGCCGGGACGGTCGTCAAACCAGCAGAAATATTTTCTCTTATAGAGGATGTTGCTCCTACGATTTTCTTGGTCAGAGAACTCGTGGTATCAGCAAAAACAACATGGACTGCAAGATGAGAACGACCTGCATCCTGGGGAGGAATGATCCCCCACACAATCCTGGCTGGAACATAGTCCATATTGCTTGACATAGGAGAAAAATGATTCTCAGCTAACGAGATTTAAGCATCATCCCGTGCCGGAACCGAAAGGAGTCATGGCGGGGACATGGTCCACACTGCCAGAGGACAAAAAGGGTGATTTTCAGCCGACGGGACACAAGCATGATCCTGGGCCGGAACCAAAGAGAGTCATAGCGGTGACATACCACACCGCTAAAGGAAACTACCATAAAAAGGTAACTCTAGCTTACTTAGATAGTGCTACATCTGCAGGACGGAAATCCTCAAAACACGGAAGGACTACAAAAGAGGCCAGAAAATGAGAAAGAGTGTTGTAGCGCATCGCCATCTGGTACCAGCCTCTTCCTCGAAGGAAAAGTAGCACCGATACGAACTACTGTAACAAAAACAGTGTCACATGCACGACTCCTCTTCAAAGGAGGGCACGCAACAAGCATTCGGTGAGGATGTAATCCACACAACCGGGAACAGTAGCAGAACGACTCACAATTCGGGGGCCAAAAGCATCTCCTAAACTGGAATCGGGATAGGTATATATAAGCATGAAGCAGAACATGCTGCTAAATTTGCAGCAATCTATTCTTAGTCCTCCTGGACTTCCTGCCTAATCAAGGGACAGGTGGAACCTCAGGGGAATAGGAACAAAAATTGAGAATCGGGACTGAAATCATACCGGCGACAGTAGTGACAAACCTACTGCTAGTAAAATACTCACCTACCTATGGCAGGGAGATCAGTGAAAACACAGAAGTACGAGTCTGGAAAAGACCGTCAGGTGCTATGACACGTCACTATCGAGCACCACCCAATTTTTGCAAAAGAAGCGAGCGCGACATGAGCCATTGCAGCAAAGACAGCTCGATATGCACGAATCCCCTTTTAAGGGGGAGGGCACAAAAAAAATGCCTCAGAGGGCGTAAGAATAACTCAACATTCACATCCCCCACTTAAGGGGGAGGGCATAGAGTCAAAAGCCTAAAAGGGCGTAGAAACGACTCAGTATGCATGTCTCCCCTTTTAAGGGGAGGGCATAGAGTAAATGCCTGAAAGGGCGTAGGATCACGTAAGGTAATCCCACATGGGTGCTCAAAGAAACTGAAGGTTATGACACTCAAAAGCACAGAAAGCACACTCTGGGAGAAGGGAAAGGGTTCCCCCGGCAGTAACAATCATATCCATCCTCCTGCTCTTCCGCGTAGCGAGGCAAAAAGGGACAACGATCGAAAATAGAAAAATAAGTTATGAAATCAATCAAAAAAATACAACAACATCGATGCATACGATAATGCAGCAACCGAACTGTCGAGGGTGAGAAAGGGATAGAATGCATCGAGATGCTACCCCTAGCAACTGATACATGGACTGAAAACCAAGGTCTCACAAAAGGCTCAACTGTGACTCGAAGGAAGAGAACCAGGTCACGATAATATGAGCGAAACTCCTAGTACGGAGAGAGGTTATAACCCCAAAAAAACGAAACTCAAAGTATGGAGAGAGAGACTCATCCCAGCGGAGTCGCCAGATTTGTTTCCGTTCATTTTTCTCTTTTTTTTATTTTTAAAAGGAGTCGCTAGCTTGTCAATCGTCGTATACTTCCCCCATTCAGATAAATTTTTCTCCCGAACCATATAAATGATTCGAAGAGGAGAGAAATCGAATAAGAAGGGACATACGACAAAAAGACAAACAAGAGAAAAAGTAAAGCGTGGAGAGTCTCTGATGCGATAAAACAAGGATAGGTTAAGAATGTCCGCCCAAATAAGATCAGGCGGAGGCAACTTAAACGAATATCTGCGAAAGAAGTATCTACATAGACTACCCATAACCAGAGAGTCAGGTNCTCACAATTCTTGGGCAAAGACACCTCCTAAACTGGAATCGGGATAGATATAGAAACCTGAAGCAAAATATGCTGCTAAATTTGTAGCCAACTATTCCTAGTCCTCCTGGCCTTTCTGCCTAATCAAGGGACAGGTGGAACCTCAGGGGAATAGGAACAGAAATAGAGAACCGGGACTGAAGTCATACCAGTGACAGTAGTGACAAACCTACTGCTAGTAAAATACTCACCTACCTATGGCAGCAAGATCAGTGAAAACACAGAGGTACGAGTCTAGAAAAGACCGTCAGGTGCTACGACGCGTCACTATCGAGAACCACTCCATTTTTGCAAAAGAAGCGGGCGCAAGACGAGCCACCGCAGGAAAGACAGCTCAATATGCACGACTCCCTTTTTAAGGGGGAGAGCACAGAGTAAATGACTGAAAGGGCGTATAAATAACTCAATATACACGTCTCCCCTTTAAATGGGGAGGGCACAGAGCAAACACCTCAGAGGGCGTAAGAATAATTCAATATGCACATCCCCCACTTAAGGGGGAGGGCATAGAGCCAAACACCTAAAAAGGCGTAGAAACAACTCAATATGCACGTCGCCCCTTTTAATGGGAGGGCATAGAGTAAATGCCTGAAATGGCATAGAAACAACTCAGTATGCACGTCTCCCCTTTTAAGGGGAGGGCATAGAGAGAATGCCTCAGAGGGCATAGGATCGCGTAAGGTAATCCCACATGGGTGCTCGAAGGAACTGAAGGTTATGACACCCTCAGGAGCACAGAAAGCGCTCTNTGGGCAAAGGCACCTCCTAAACTGGAATCGGGACAGATATAGAAACCTGAAGCAAAATATGCTGCTAAATTTATAGCCAACTATTCCTAGTCCTCCTGGCCTTTCTGCCTAATCAAGGGACAGGTGGAACCTCAGGGGAATAGGAACAAAAATAGAGAACCGGGACTGAATTCATACCAGTGACAGTAGTGACAAACCTACTGCTAGTAAAATACTCACCTACCTATGGCAGTGAGATCAGTGAAAACACAGAGGTACGAGTCTAGAAAAGACCGTCAGGTGCTACGACGCGTCACTATCGAGAACCACTCCATTTTTGCAAAAGAAGCGGGCGCAAGACGAGCCACTGCAGGAAAGACAGCTCAATATGCACGACTCCCTTTTTAAGGGGGAGAGCACAGAGTAAATGACTGAAAGGGCGTATAAATAACTCAATATACACGTCTCCCCTTTAAATGGGGAGGGCACAGAGCAAACACCTCAGAGGGCGTAAGAATAATTCAATATGCACATCCCCCACTTAAGGGGGAGGGCATAGAGCCAAACACCTAAAAAGGCGTAGAAACAACTCAATATGCACGTCGCCCCTTTTAATGGGAGGGCATAGAGTAAATGCCTGAAATGGCATAGAAACAACTCAATATGCACGTCTCCCCTTTTAAGGGGAGGGCATAGAGAGAACGCCTCAGAGGGCATAGGATCGCGTAAGGTAATCCCACATGGGTGCTCGAAGGAACTGAAGGTTATGACACCCTCAGGAGCACAAAGCACTCTGGGAGAAAAGGGAAAGGGTTCCCCCGGCGGTAGCGATCATATCATCTTTTTGCTCTTCCGCGTAGTGGGGCAAAAAGGGACATGACTGAAACAGCAAAATGTTATGAAATAAATCAAAAAAATACAACGACATCGATGCATACGATAATGCAGCAACCGAACTGTCAAGGGTGAGAAAGGGATNGACTCAGTATGCACGTCTCCCCTTTTAAGGGGAGGGCATAGAGAGAATGCCTCAGAGGGCATAGGATCGCGTAAGGTAATCCCACATGGGTGCTCGAAGGAACTGAAGGTTATGACACCCTCAGGAGCACAAAGCACTCTGGGAGAAAAGGGAAAGGGTTCCTCCGGCGGTAGAGATCATATCCATCTTCCTGCTCTTTCGCGTAGCGGGTCAAAAAGGGACATGATCGAAACAGCAAAATGTTATGAAATCAATCAAAAAAATACAACGACATCGATGCATACGATAATGCAGCAACCGAACTGTCAAGGGTGAGAAAGGGATAGAATGCATCGAGTTGCTACCCCTAGCAACTGACACATGGACTAAAAACCAAGGTCTCACAAAAGGCTCAACTATGACTCGAAGGAAGAGAACCAGGTCACGATAATATGAGCAAAACTCCTAGTATGGAGAGAGGCTATAACCCTAAAAAAATGAAACTCCAAGTATGGAGAGAGAGACTCATGCCCAGCGGAGTCGCCAGAATTGGTTTCCGTTCAATTTTCTCTTTTTTTAATTTTTAAAAGGAGTCGCCAGGTTGTAGATCGTCGTATACTTCCCCCATTTAAATAAATCTCCCTCCCAAACCATATAAATGATTCGAAGAGGAGAGGAATCAAATAAGAAGGGACATACGACNAATGAAACTCCAAGTATGGAGAGCGAGACTCATGCCCAGCGGAGTCGCCAGAATTGGTTTCCGTTCATTTTTCTCTTTTTTTAATTTTTAAAAGGAGTCGCCAGGTTGTAGATCGTCGTATAGTTCCCCCATTTAAATAAATCTCCCTCCCAAACCATATAAATGATTCAAAGAGGAGAGGAATCAAATAAGAAGGGACATACGACAAAGAGACAAACAAGAGAAAAAGTAAAACGTGGAGAGTCTACGTGCGATAAACCTTGCAAGGATATGTTAAGAATGTCCGCCCAAATAAGATCAAGCGGAGGCACCTTAAACCAATATCTGCGAAAGAAGTATCTACATAGACTACCCATAACCAGAGAGTTAGGACCTGTTCTGGGGTCAAGAGCACTCCCAGAGGAACGTGTTCCTACTGGTTAATTACATCTTGGGATACCCAAGAATACTCTCGATAAAAGGAAGCTTTTGCTTCATATTATCATAAACCTGGGGTATAAGCAATCAAAGGAAGGTTATTTCGTGTGGGAACAGTCCCAATACTTCAAAGCTTGCACTAAGCCATCAGGCAAAGAGTGAGTCTCTCACATCCCAAATGGGTAGTGGCTAATCAGCACATGGGGCCCACAAAATAACNATTTCGTGTGGAAACAGTCCCAATACTTCAAAGCTTGCACTAAGCCATCGGGCAAAGAGTGAGTCTCTCACATCCCAAATGGGTAGTGGCTAATCAGCACATGGGGCCCACAAAATAACCTAAATCATCTTAACGGGGATCTCCCAATATGTCAAAGCACATCCGGGCCAAAGGGCAGAGGACAAATCGTCGTATCCCAAATGGGCGG
>JXCR01133629.1:30027-65915 GCA_002079205.1 Phalaenopsis hybrid cultivar
AAAAAAAACATTTCCCTTTGGAGGTGCGTAGTAGGAGGTGTCTTCGTGAATGCCCGTTTCATGAACTGATAATGGTTGTAAATCTCCCTTGATACAATATTATTGACCTTCTTTGGAGGTGGAGGCAGCACTTCTTGTGTGACTTTTATTTTCCTTTATCCACTAGAGCTGACCTCAAGGGTGAGACATTCCCACTCAGATTTATTTTTGTGATTGCCCGACCCTTATAATGAAAGAGAAAATATGAATGTGTTAATATTAATGTGTCAATATGGTGATGCCCCGACCCTTATAAGTTCTCTACTCAACGAGGAAGAATCTACAAATTTGATAGAATTATTGCCAAAATTTAAAGATTGCTTTGCATGGAGCTATAAAAAAATGCTAAAGATGTCAATTGAAGCTGCAGTTCATAAGCTCGGGGTGGACAAAAATATGACCCCAATAAAACAAGCCCCTAGAAAAATGTGCCTCGAGATAGAACAACAAGTCATTGTCGAGGTAAAAAAGTTAATACATGCTAATTTTGTAAGAGAAGAGCAATACCCCACTTGGTTAGCTAACATTGTGCCAGCTAAGAAGAAAATGGACAAATTTGTTTTTGTGTCGACTTTAGAGATTTAAACAAAGCATGTCCATAAGATGAGTTTCCATTACCCATACCAAAATTAATGGTGGACATTGCATCGACACATGAGATTTTGTCTTTCATTGATGGATCATCAAGTTATAACTAAATCAATATGACTTCAAAGGATGCAATACTTACAGCCTTTAGAGCACCGATTGGGATCTTTTGTTACACATTGATGTCATTCGGGTTAAAGAACGTTGGAGCAACATATCAACGAGCTATGACAAAGATCTTTGACAACCTCATTCACAACCAAGTGGAGTGCTATGTGGACGATTTGGTCATCAAAAGTAAACAAAAAATATACCATTTAAACAATTTGAGGATCATGTTCAAATGATTACGGTAATATAATCCAAAGATGAATCCCTTAAAATGCATCTTCGGCGTCACCTCCGTGAAATTTCTAGGATTCATTGTTCATCATCAGGGAATCAAGATCAACCTAGAAAAGATTAAAACTATCTTGGAAATGCCTCCTCCTAAAACCTTGAAATAACTACAATCCTTCAAAGGAAAGTTGGCATATATGAGACGCTTTATTTCTAATCACTCAGGTAGGTGTCAGCCCTTCTCGACATTTATTAAAAAGGATGCCATATTAATTTGGGAAGAGAAATGTCAACGGGCCTTTGAGGATGTTAAGCAATACTTAATNCGTTGGCCTAGTCCATTCAACTATAGTGTTGATTCTTCCTCATCCATTCCCCTAGCGTCAATCTCGAATGTATGGTCTAAAAGAACCTCCATTGTGAAGAAACGGTAATAAATATTTGAAGTGGAGTTGAATGGCCTCTACCTTGTGATTCTCCTGAATTTTTTACTTATTTGCTATAATTTCATGAAAAAAAACATTTCCCTTTGGAGGTGCGTAGTAGGAGGTGTCTTCGTGAATGCCCGTTTCATGAACTGATAATGGTTGTAAATCTCCCTTGATACAATATTATTGACCTTCTTTGGAGGTGGAGGCAGCACTTCTTGTGTGACTTTTATTTTCCTTTATCCACTAGAGCTGACCTCAAGGGTGAGACATTCCCACTCAGATTTATTTTTGTGATTGCCCGACCCTTATAATGAAAGAGAAAATATGAATGTGTTAATATTAATGTGTCAATATGGTGATGCCCCGACCCTTATAAGTTCTCTACTCAACGAGGAAGAATCTACAAATTTGATAGAATTATTGCCAAAATTTAAAGATTGCTTTGCATGGAGCTATAAAAAAATGCTAAAGATGTCAATTGAAGCTGCAGTTCATAAGCTCGGGGTGGACAAAAATATGACCCCAATAAAACAAGCCCCTAGAAAAATGTGCCTCGAGATAGAACAACAAGTCATTGTCGAGGTAAAAAAGTTAATACATGCTAATTTTGTAAGAGAAGAGCAATACCCCACTTGGTTAGCTAACATTGTGCCAGCTAAGAAGAAAATGGACAAATTTGTTTTTGTGTCGACTTTAGAGATTTAAACAAAGCATGTCCATAAGATGAGTTTCCATTACCCATACCAAAATTAATGGTGGACATTGCATCGACACATGAGATTTTGTCTTTCATTGATGGATCATCAAGTTATAACTAAATCAATATGACTTCAAAGGATGCAATACTTATATCCTTTAGAGCACCGATTGGGATCTTTTGTTACACATTGATGTCATTCGGGTTAAAGAACGTTGGAGCAACATATCAACGAGCTATGACAAAGATCTTTGACAACCTCATTCACAACCAAGTGGAGTGCTATGTGGATGATTTGGTCATCAAAAGTAAACAAAAAATATACCATTTAAACAATTTGAGGATCATGTTCAAATGATTACGATAATATAATCCAAAGATGAATCCCTTAAAATGCATCTTCGGCGTCACCTCCGTGAAATTTCTAGGATTCATTGTTCATCATCAGGGAATCAAGATCAACCTAGAAAAGATTAAAACTATCTTGGAAATGCCTCCTCCTAAAACCTTGAAATAACTACAATCCTTCAAAGGAAAGTTGGCATATATGAGACGCTTTATTTCTAATCACTCAGGTAGGTGTCAGCCCTTCTCGACATTTATTAAAAAGGATGCCATATTAATTTGGGAAGAGAAATGTCAACGGGCCTTTGAGGATGTTAAGCAATACTTAATGACACCTTCTATTTTGGCAGCCCCTATCCCAAGAATATTGTTCATACTTTATACCGCAGTCATATACGACTCTCTCGTAGCCCTATTAGCTGAGGTCAGTGATGAGGGTAAGGAAAATGTGCTTTACTACTTGAGTCACCATCTAATACCAATGGAGGTAAAGTATCAGCCTATTGAGAAGCATTGTCTAGCCTTATTTTTTACTGCCCAAAAGCTTAGTCAATACATGCTTTCTCATAAGATTACCCTTATTTTGAAAGTTAATCCATTGCAATATTTGATGACCCGACCAATANTGTGATTTTCAGAATTAGTAGAAGGAGAAGCACGGTAAAACTTAATCAGCTTCAGAACATCACTACGGATATCATTGAACTCTAAACTCTCAACCTTTTTGAGGGTAGATTGGAGTAAGGGTCATGAAATTCACATAGTGGTTTATTCAATCATATATCGACTCATATTCATCTTTCTCCACATCTTCTAAGGAAATTTCATACTAGGTTTCTTCTATTTTATCATCATCATTTCTTCCTCGGAGCTTTCTTCATCAGGACTTTCTTCCATGTGGATGTTGATGGTTGGCCTAGTCCATTCAACTATAGTGTTGATTCTTCCTCATCCATGCCCCTAGCGTCAATCTCGAGTGTATGGTCTAAAAGAATCTCCATTGTGAAGAAACGGTAATAAATATTTGAAGTGGAGTTGAATGGCCTCTACCTTGTGATTCTCCTGAATTTTTTACTTATTTGCTATAATTTCATGAAAAAAAAACATTTCCCTTTGGAGGTGCGTAGTAGGAGGTGTCTTCGTGAATGCCCGTTTCATGAACTGATAANCTAGTTGGACATAACCACTGATCTCGCCGTCGGCGGCCTCGAGGGCGCCGTCGGCGGGCCTTCTAAGTGAATTAATTCTGAAGTCTCGAGAAAATCTCGTCGTCAATGTTGTTAGGCTCGTCGTCGGCGCCGTTGGGCTCGCCGTTGGTGCCCTAGTTCAATTCTTCACATTTTGGTTCTTTTTGCTCCAAATTTGCTCCTTTTTGCATCTTTTTTGCTCTAATGACCCTAATTCATCATTCCTGCACTAAAACATCAAAAATACATTTCTTTAAGTTCAATATTATCAAAAATAGTATAAAATAGGTATGAAAATCTTAACATATTTTCCTTTGGTCACGCCTCAAGTGTCAGTTCTCTGTATTTTGGCGCCACAGGTGCCACCCTGCAGCAGCTCCACCATTTTATTTTGTTTCAGCTTTGTTTCGCCCCGTTTTTGTTGTATTTCCCTCCTAACAGATATACCTACAAAATAAGCATGAAAATAACATTTCTTTAAAGTGTAATTTTATTCAAAAATATGTGAGAAATGTAAAGTAGATTAAGCATAGAAAAACATATCAAAATGTGTCAAGTCAGAATTTTCTTTCTTGCTCATTTTTACTCCAAATTGCACCATTTTTTTTTATTTTCTCCAAAAATTCATTTCTTGTACCTGAGACCAAAACTATGCAAATTACCTTTCTTTAAAGTGTAACATCATTAAAAATCATTAAAATTGAGCACAAAATATATATGAAAAAGTAGGTAATTTTTATGAGTGTCAAAATCTCCCAGACTTAAACGTTACTTGTCCTCAAGTGACTCTTTTACCACATAAAAATAAGAATTAGGAAAGAGATTAACTTATAAACCTATATACTTTGTTTAATAAATAAAATTGTATAATATAAGAAAAACTTTTAATAACTAAGATTAAAACTATAAGTATAAGAATACTTAGTAATCAAATATAAGATTTCTGAATCTCCATTCATTTCAAGAAGAACTGTAATTTTTAATATCAAGGATACTTAGAATATTCATATGAAAAAGAATTTCATGAAAACTTTGCTATTAAGGGTGCTAATACTCAAATATAAGTTTAGAAAATGTAATAAAGCCTTTTCCTAAAGTTGATTCAATTGAAGCTAATTTTTTATTAGGCGTCTCCTCAAGCTTCTCCTCACATTCTTTTTTTTTTCTTTTCTTTTTCTTTTCACTTTTTTTTAATATTAATGATATTTTCAATCATAAATTTTCTTTTCTTTTCCAAGAGAGGATTACCATAGTTGGATAGCCTTTAATAATTTTGAACTTCATTATCCTCTTCTTCAAGTTAAAACTTTTTATCTTTCTTCACTTTATAAATTCATATTAGTTTTGATGATTTTTCATAAACTCTCATTCTTTTCTTCTTACATAAGACTCTAAGATTCTTAATACTTCAAAAATACAATTTCCTTTACTTTAAATAGAAAAACATAGTCTTATCCTATCAAACCAATTATCTTTAACTTTAGAATTGACCTTCGTTATTAAAAATTTTTACCTAAATTTATCATAATATTTACAAACATAAATATAATCATTTAAAGTTAAACTCTAATATCCAAGGGCATGCTAAATTAATTTTAGAAACATAGTTAATTGAGACAAATAAAGTTTAGTTTACTTCTTTTTAAAAGAAATTTTTCTTTCCCCCAAACTTTAAATTTTAAATATTTTACACTTAATTCCATTAAATGTAGCATGAAGAAAAAGTAAAATTTGAATCAACTAACTAATACAACATCCTATCAAATTTATATACGTGCATAATCATGATAGAATGACTGCAGGAGAAAGTAAATATAGCCTAAAACAAGCTTGCAATAATATTAAACTAAAAGGAGGTATACTAACTTTAAAATTTATTTTTCTTCCTACCCCCAAACTTGATTTTAAGCATGTATAACATTCAATACAGAAAATGTAAGCAGGAAGAAAAATAATTTAGAAATTCTATCTATCACGAACATCTACAAGTATTTATCAGGACATAATAATAAGCAATAGAAAGTAAGTGTAAAATAAAACATGCTCGATAAAATGGAAAGAAAGGACTAACAAGCAGAACAGGTATCGACATAGGAATATATATATTTATGTGTTCTCCAAATCTTTATATTATTGTAGCGCAAATACAAACACACATTATAAATGAGGTCAATTCTTCCTTTAACTCATTGCATCTCACTAACTTACTTCAAATTTCTAACGGCATCACTACAATTATATATTGGGTACTTATAAATAATTTTATAGATTATAATCCCAAAGAAAAGATTATCCCTTATATATTGGCTCTCGAGCACCAATCCCATACATCACCATGTCCCTAAATTAAGCGCCTCTAGTAGTTATAACGATAGTGTAAATTCATCTATATGTTACTCATCAAATAGGCTAGCTACTCCTATTAAATGAAAACAAAGTTAGAGAAAAGAAGTAACAAAACTGAGATGGAATTATCACTGTTAAAATTAATAATGTCTCTTGTAAAACTTAAGTCCGAGTGAGGCTCGAGTCATAGTGTACTCGTCACTCCAACTACTACGAGAGAATATATAAGTCTAGCCATAATAATAAGTTAAGGAATCACCTCCCTCATGACACACAAAAATCAAATCAAACCACTGGCAATCCAAGCATCCACCAATTATCAATCAAATTGATCAATCCACACTAAAGCAAACACAATACAACACTAACAATCATATCTCTCAAGCACAATAAACAAAACCACACGGATAACTATGGGTTGCTTCCCGTAAAGCACTTTGTTTAGCATCATCAGCCCAACAAATGATTCCACCTGGATCAAAATTTTATTTAAGTAATCCTTGATCAATCACCTAATCTTTTCCAGATCCAAAGATACTACAAAGTCCTCAAATTTAAAATTTTCTTTCAGCTCTTCATTTTCAAATTGATTCATATCCTCATTCCTCATATTTCTTTCTAGATCTAATATTCTTCTAGTGATTTTCTCAATTTTCATATTAATATCAACCTTAAATTTTATAAGAAATATATCTTTATAAGATACTTCATGATCTCCCAAATTTTGGATGGAATTATCTTTAGATAATTCATATTCTAGATCAAATTCTTTTATATTACTCTTTTGTTCAAGGTTGTCTTTCAATTCTTCCCCTTGGTACTGAGTAAATGGTAAATGTGGTCTTTCTATATTTATCTTAGTTGAGGAAATAGGTTTTTCTAATTCCTTGTGATTTTTTTCCATTGATCTTTCAATCTATTTATCCTCATCTCTCAACTCAAAGTTCTTTTGAAACATATCCTCAAATTTTCTTCTAAATATTATTTTGATAATTTTAAATTTCTCATCATTCATCTCTTTAGGGTTTACTCAGGGTCACTAGGTAAGATCTCTGGGGGATAACTGTTAGTTACATTAATAATCTGCCCTAGTTAGTTTTCTATATTCTTTATTGTGACCTCTTGATTTTCCAGCTCACTCTTCATTTGAACCTTAACCTCTTCTAACATTAATTTCTTCTCCTCATCTTGCAGGTTGGGTTTAAATTGAGGGGGATTATTAATTGAGTTAATAATCTGCCCCTGTTGGTTTTCCATATTCCTTATTGCGGTCCCTTGACGCTCCAGCTCACTCTCCATTTGAATAACAACCTCTTCTAATAAATCTTTCTCCTCATTATGGGGGTTGAAGTTAAAATTATGAGAAAAAGAAAGTTCATCATTAAAATCACTCTGACAATTCGAATTACATGTGTCTGATTAAATTGAATATCTTCCCAAAATTGGTTTTCTCCTCCAAAATTATTATTCTTGTTAAAATTCAATTGATTTTTCCAACCTGGGTTGTAAAAATCAGAATAAGAAATATGTATCTCATGGCCAGTTTCAATCCATTGTCCAAATGAATTTTTCTGAATAATTGGGGTTCCTTAAGGATATTTTTCTATATATTGATCCAACTTCCTCTGAATATCTGCAACCTGAGTAATTAAAATTGTAAGCATATCTTCTTAAAAATTTTCCACTCTCTTGGGGTTTACTCTTTCAAAGCTACTAGCATAATAATCCAAATATGAATATTCATTATATCGTTGATCCGCCATTTCTACATTAAATTCACAGAGTCTTTTCAATTCTCTCTCAAAAGTTCTCTCCAAATTTGACTTATAAAATTCAAGGTTTGCAGCTCCGGAACTACGCATACATATCTAAAGACTTAACTAATAGGACAAATATCAAAAATATTTTTGGTATTTTGGATTTTCTATAAAATAAACACACAATAATTAAACACACAATATAATAATGCTAAAAATTCAAAATCTAAGTCTTACAGTTTTAACTATAATTCTCCTAAAGTTATTGCCAAAGCTTCACCGGTAACGACGCCAAAAACTTGATGTGCCCCTGGTGTGTGCTATTTTTTTACGTGTTTTATGTCAATTTAAATCCCCAGTAACAATGCAAAAAACTTAACTTGTCCCAAACTTGTACAATAATTTAACTTTAAAAAATATGGCCAAATTCTTGACCCAATTTATTATAAAGTATTAAATGTTATATAAAATATATAAAATAGTTCACACACTAGGGTTCTACGCAAGTGCACGTATCGCTTTCAGTAATATAAAGGTTTCCTTAAAAACATCAGTATCGATCCCACAAAGAAGCGTAGTAAGAAATCTCTTAGGCTAATTTTAATTTATTACTATCAAGTCTTAGTTTGAAAGATGGAAATTCTTATGATAATAACATAAATCACAATTTTCAAACTATAAAAATTAAAGTAAGAAAGACAAGTTAAATTTGGTTTGATGAATGATAACAGAAAAGTAACTAAAAGAACTAAGTTCACTAAACTAATTTCTAAACTTCAAAGTTAAATTTACTAAGAACTAAATAAAGTTTTTGTGACGAAGAATTCAAATTTAAGAAAGCATCATTCCCCTTTACGATAAGTACATGGTTAGTGAAGTAATTAAAATCATTTAAAATTATATATAAAATTGTATTGTGTCAAATAGGAGTAATCATATTCTTTACACTCTTTCAAGTGCATACAGAACATTGACTAATCCAGAGTTTGATCCATAATTCCGTGGTAAGGCTAGGAGGATACCGACTGCCACTCCAGTGCTCCAACTACTCTCTTGCCTGAAGGCTAACAATCTCGCATTAGTTCCAATCAACTGGACCAAATTGAGGATTTTAATCTGTCACCTTAAAATCTTCAATTTTGCATCCAAAAAAGTACATTTCCATATTTATTTGCACACAATCCCATGGATGACAACCTCTCCCAAGAAATCAAATGTGACTCTCACCATATTGTAGAAATTATAGCCCTTTTGGATCATATGTTTCTCAGCACATTTTAACATTTCAATTGGTCAGATTAAAAAGTAAATGAAGACCAGAGTTTGAATCATCACAAATTATTGACATTTAAAACTGTATGAAATGGATACAATTCTTCACAAAACCAAATCTCATTGTAGTGAGAAGAATAAAGAAGACTACTAATAATTCATGATAAGGATACGACAAAACATGAATTTTATATATAAAAATAAGTTTACAAAATGAAGAAAGAAAAGAACACAACTTATGTCACACTCCTTCCCAAGAAAATCCCTAGAAGTTCCCTTTAAGTACTTTCTCTCTTTACAATCACACTCAATTCTCTCCTAGAAAAGTAATGAAGAAGAAATCTCTCACCTTCCCTCTCCTCTTACAACCCTAAAAGAAAATCTTCTCTTCTTCAAAGCCTTCCTCTCACTCTCACGCCACTCTCATGCTTTAGACTCCTATACTTTTTAATTAGGGGGTGCCTCCTTTAAAAAAGAATTCAAAATTCCCTCCCAAATTCTCTTCAAAAGTTACACCTTTTGAATCCCAAAAGACATGTTCATTTATTCAAGAGATATATCCATTCATTAAAGAGCCTTCCAAAGTGTCTAAATGCGTTGAATCACTCCATGCGGAGTTTAAATCTTTTGGAGCCTTCAAAATCTACTCAAAATTTGTCCCGAACTGCCTTAATATGTCTTATATCGTCTCTGGCGCCTCAGGTGCCACTCTGCAGCAGCTCCACCATTTTGCTCCGTTTCAACTCTGTTTCTCCCCATTTTAGTTGTATTTTGCTCCTAACAGATATACCTATAAAAATAAGCATGAAAACAACATTTTCTTAAAGTGTAATTTTATTCAAAAATATATGAGAAATGTAAAGTAAATTAAGCTTAGAAAGTCGTATGTGCCAAGTCAGAATTTTCTCTTTTGCTCGTTTTTACTCCAAATTGCACCATTTTTGCTTCATTTTCTCCAAAAGTCCATTTCTTGTATTTTAAATCAAAAATATGCAAAATAACTTCCTTTACAGTGTAATATCATTAAAAATCATTAAAATTAAGCATAATATATATATGAAAAGTAGATAATTTTTAGGCGTGTCAACTGACAGCTTTCGAGGGTGTGACTCCATCAGCAGGTCATTGGAAATTTTTTATGGTCGTTTCTTTTATCAATTGATAAGCTTCTTCAAAAGGCTTAAATATCAATAAACCACCAGGTTCAGTATATATAATGGACCTCAAGTTTCCTATCAAACCCTTGTAAAAGGTCTAAATAATTAGTCAGTCAGGTAAGACATGGTGTGGGCACCTTCTAAGAATATCCCTCAAGCCTCATAAATTGACTCTCCATTGATTTGGATGAATGAGATGATGTCATTCATAAGCTTAATAGCATTGGATGGAGGGAAATACTTTGCCAGAAACTTATAGGCTAGTTTGGCCCAAGTCGCGATTGATCCCGAGGTAAGAGAATTTAACCACACTTTGGCTTTGTCCCTCAAAGAGAAAGGAATAACATGAATATAATACCATCACTAACTAATAAAAGCACAAAACAACAATACAAGTACAAAATAATAACTAATGAAAACTAATCAGAAAAAAAAAGTGTTAAACCTAAATTCTATGTTTATCAACTAAAGTTCTCTTAAAATTAGAATGATTATTAAAACAACGTCAAAGAATTAATGAAAAAAATTTACCACAAAGTAAGTCGGTCAATCACACAAGTATACATGTCAAGTAATATGCGATATCAGAGTCCGCGTATTTATCTCACGAGGAAAGGGTTAACCAATATTTTTAGCAAAAAATCTCTAGTTTACTAACTTTGTGAACCTAGCTTGGCGTGAACAGAGGGTTGAAATCCAAATTCCGAACAAAAAAAAACATGATCACAAACAATGGAAAACATAAAGCAGAGAAAAACTTGGTGTTTTTCAAGAGTGATGAGGCTCGTGCCTTTGTGATTCAATTATTGTGAGGGTTCATGGTTTTTCTTAATATTGTCCTATGTGATAGTTGTCAACTGAGGATAAGTTTTTTTCTTATGCCCATGCTTAGGTCAAAAGAAGAATTAAAAACCCATGAAGTTAATTTTTTCTTAACTTAACCTCATGGAATTTCCTAGGATTCTTCTGATCCCCTATGAAGGTTGCAGAAACCTACTAGAATATGCTTATTCTATTAGGATTTTATGGTTAACCTAGTCATTTCACTACCTAATGAGTAGAAGTCATAGATCATACAAGATATTAACATCCTAATTAATCAGACCAAGAGTAAATAAAATCTGGAAGATTCACTAACAACATAGAATCATGAAAGCTTAGAAAATGCTACATAGAAAACGTCTTAAAAACTACAACAAATCCACTAATCCTACATCATGGAGACACGAAAGAGAATTTGCCACATATAGTAGAGAAAACCATAGAGCAGAAAGCCATGCAAAGCATCATTACAAGAAATAAATAATTATAAAACTTACAATCAAAACTTATTGCTTCGACAAAAATAGAAGAACTCCCTCTCATACACAAACTCTCAAGAACATCAAGAATAAAGTGGAAGAAGAGAAGCAAAAAAAATAGTCTAGAGATTTCAAAAGAGAGGAAGAAAACTCCATGAGAGAAGTCTTTCTCACCAAAATCCCTCTTTTATGCCCCCCAACCATCCATCATGCCCTAGAAATTTCCCTATAAGCATATATATAGGAAAAGCTTCGCAAAGGCAAGAAAAATCCTTCCAAATTTGGTTTAACGAGATTAGCTTGGGTCCGCCACAAAGCTGACCTGAGTGCATCATATCTAGAATGACTCGATGAGAACCCACCACGATGTGGCCATGCGTGGTTTAACCTAACATGGGTGCACTCTATTTTAGGCACAATTTCTTTTCTTTCTCCTTGCAATAAGAAGTAATCATGTGTAGGGTTTTAATGTTTTGAAGATTTCTTTACACTTCACTCCAAAATCATGTGTGGATTTAACCTAACTATATATATATATATATATATATATATATTTTTTNATTCAACATATTCCCCTAGCCAACAAGAACTTTCATTCGATGAGGAAGGGAGGAGGCCATGGAGGGGGAGGCTGTAGAGTGGTTCATATCTATCTTTAATGTGGTTAGAACTAGCTATANTGGTCTGTGCTATTTTTTTGTGTGTTTTATATCAATTTAAATATTTGGTAATAATGCAAAAAACTTGACCCGTCCCAAACTTGTGCAATAATTTAACTTTAAAAAATATGGCCAAAATCTTGACCCAATTTCTATAAAGTATTAAATGTTATATAAAATGTATAAAATAGTTCACACACTAGGATTCTACACAAGTGCATGTATCGCTTCAAGTAATACAAGACTTTCTTTAAAAACACCAGTATTGATCCCACAAAGAAGCGCGATAAGAAATCTCTTTGACTAATTTTAATCTACTCTATCAAGTCTTAGTTTGAAAGATGGAAATTCTTATGATAATAACATAAATTGCAAATTTCAAACTATAAAAATTAAAGTAAGAAAGACAAGTTAAATTGAGTTTAATGAATAATAACAAAAATGTAACTAAAAGAACTAAGTTCACTAAACTAATTTCTAAACTTTAAAGTTAAATTTACTAAGAACTAAATAAAGTTTTTGTGAAGAAGAATTCAAATTTAAGAAAGCATCATTCCCCTTTACAATAAGTACATGGTTAGTGAAGTAATTAAAATCATTTAAAATTAGATATATAATTTTATTGTGTCAAATATGAGCAATCCTATTCTTTACACTCTTTCAAGTGCATACAGAACATTAACTAATCTAAAGTTTGATCTCTAATTCCGTGGTAAGGCTAAAAGGATACCGACTGCCACTCAAGAGCTCCAACTACTCTCTCGCCTGAAGGCTAACAATCTCGCATTAGTTCCAATCAACTAGACCAAATTGGGGATTTTAATCTGTCACCTTAAAATCTTTAATTCTGCATCCAACAAAGTACATTTACCTATTTATTTACACACAATCCCATGGATGACAACCTCTCCCAAGAAATCAAATGTGACTCTCACCATATTGTAGAAATTATAGTCCTTTTGGATCATACGTTTCTCAGCACATTTTAACATTTCAGTTGGTCAGATCGAAAAGTAAATGAAGATCAGAGCTTGAATCAGCACAAATTATTGACATTTAAAACTGTATGAAACGAATACAATTATTCACAAAACCAAATCTCAGTGTAGGGAGAAGGATAAAGAAGAATACTCTGAATTCATGAGAATGATATGACAAAACATGAATTTCATATATAAAAATAAGTTTACAAAATGAATAAAGAAAAGAACACAACTTATCTCACACTCCTTCCCAAGAAAATCCCTAGAAGTTCCCTTTAAACACTTTCTCTCTTTACAATCACACTCAATTCTCTCATAGAAAAGTAATGAAGAAGAAATCTCTCACCTTCCCTCTCCTCTTACAACCCTAAAAGAAAATCTTCTCTTCTCCAAAGCCTTCCTCTCACTCTCACGCCACTCTCAAGCCTTAGACTCCTCTACTTTTTAATTAGGGGTTGCCTCCTTTAAAAAAGAATGCAAAATTCCCTCTCAAATTCTCTTCAAAAGTCACACCTTTTGAATCCCAAAAGGCATGTTCATTCATTCAAGAGATGGATATATCCATACATTAAAGAGCCTTCCAAAGTGTCTAGATGCATTGAATCACTCCATGCAGAGTTTAAATCTTTTGGAACCTTCAAAATCCACTCAAAATTTGTCCCGAACTACCTTAATATTTCTTATATCGTCTCAGGCGCCACTCTATAGTAGCTCCACCATTTTGCTCTGTTTGGCTCCGTTTCAGCTATGTATCTCCCCGTTTTAGTTGTGTTTCACTCCTAACAAATATACCTACAAAAATAAACATGAAAACAACATTTCCTTAAAGTGTAATTTTATTCAAAAATATCTGAGAAATGTAAAATAGATTAAGCTTAGAAAGTCGTATGTGCCAAGTCAGAATTTTCTTTCTTGCTCGTTTTTACTCTAAATTACACCATTTTTGCTTCATTTTCTCTAAAAGTCCATTTCTTGTATTTAAAATAAAAAATATGCAAAATACCTTCTTTTAAAGTGTAATGTCATTAAAAATCATTAAAATTGAGCATAAAATATATATGAAAAAGTAGATAATTTTTAGGCGTGTCAACTAGCAACTTTCACGGGTGTGACTCCACCAGCTGGTCATTGGAAATTTTTTTATGGCCATTTCTTTTATCAATTGATAAGATTCTTCAAAAGGCTTAAACATCAATAAACCACCAGGTTCAACATCTATAATGGACTTCAGGTTCCTATCAACCCCTTGAAAAAGGTATAAATAATTAGTTAGTCAGGTAAGACATGGTGTGGGCACCTTCTAAGAATATCCCCCAACCCTCATAAATTGGCTCTCCATTGATTTGGATGAATGAGATGATGTCATTCATAAGCTTAATAGCCTTGGATGGAGAGAAATACTTTGCCAGAAACTTATAGGCTAGGTTGGTCCAAGATGTGATTGATCCCGGGGTAAGAGAATTTAACCACACTTTGGCTTTGTCTCTCAAAGAGAAAGGAATAACATGAATATAATATCATCACTAACTAATTAAAACACAAAACAACAACACAAGTACAAAATAATAACTAACGAAAACTAATCAGAAAAAAAAGTGTCAAACCTAAATTCTATGTTTATCAACTAAAGTTCTCTTAAAATTAGAATGATTATTAAAATAACGTCAAAGAATTAATGCAAAAAAATTACCACAAAGTAAGTCGGTCAATCACACGAGTATACATGTCAAGTAATATGCGATATCAAAGTTCTCGTGTTTATCTCATGAGGAAAGGGTTAACCAATATTTTTCACAAAAAATCTCTAGTTTACTAACTTTGTGAACCTAGCTTGGCATGAACAGAGGGTTGAAATCCAAATTCCGAACAAAAAAAAAACATGATCACAAACAATGGAAAACATATAGCAGAGAAAAATTTGGTGTTCTTAAAGAGTGATGAGGCTCGTGCCTCTGTGATTCAATTATTGTGAGGGTTCATGGTTTCTCTTAATATTTTCCTATGTGATAGTTGTCAACTGAGGATAAGTTTTTTCTTATGCCCTTGCTTAGGTCAAAAGAAGAATTAAAAGCCCATGAAGTTAATTTTTTCTTAACTTAACCTCATGGAATTTCCTAGGATTCTTCTGATCCCTTATCAAGGTTGCAGAAACCTACTAGAATATGCTTATTCTATTAGGATTTTATGGTTAACCTATTCATTTCACTACCTAATGAGCAGAAGTCATACATCATACAAAATATTAACATCCTAATTAGTAAGACCAAGAGTAAATAAAGTCTGGAAGATTCACTAACAACATAGAACCATGAAAGCTTAGAAAATGCTACATAGAAAACATCTAAAAAACTACAACAAATCCACTAACTCTACATCATGGAGACACAAAAGAGAATTTGCCACATATAGTAGAGAAAACCATAGAGAAGAAAGCCATGCAGAGCATCATTACAAGAAATAAATAATTATAAAACTTACAATCAAAACTTATTGCTTCCACAGAAATAGAAGAACTCCCTCTCATACACAAACTCTCAAGAACATCAAGAATAAAGTGGAAGAAGAGAAGCAAAAAAATAGTCTAGAGATTTCAAAAGAGAGGAAGAAAACTCCAGGAGAGAAGTCTTTCTCACCAAAATCTCTCTTNAAGGAAGAAAACTCCACGAGAGAAGTCTTTCTCACCAAAATCTCTCTTTTATGCCCCCCAGCCATCCATCATGCCCTAGAAATTTCCCTATAAGCATATATATAGGAAAAGCTTTGCAAAGGCAAGAAAAATCCTTCCAAATTTGGTTTAACGAGACTAGCTTGGGTCAGCCGCAAAGCTGACCTGAGTGCATCATATCTAGAATGACTCGATGAGGACCCACCACGATGTGGCCATGCATGGTTTAACCTAACATGCACTCTATTTTAGGCACAATTTCTTTTCTTTCTCCTTGCAATAAGAAGTATTCATGCGTGGGTTGTAATGTTTTGAAGATTTCTTTACACATCACTCCATAATCATGTGTGGGTTTAACCTAACTCTATATATATATACCCACACACCCACACACACAAATATATATATAAATATATGCATGCATACACAGTACATACATGCATACATACACAGTGCATACATGCATACATGCATACATGACTTTAATTTTTTACTAATATTGAATTATATTTTCAATTTCAATTTGATTCCTCGCTCGTCACTTTACCAGCGAAATAAAGAGGGAAAGGGAGCATTGCGGCGCTCACCGACGACTAGCATGGCCGTTTCTTCTACCTCATCCCTGTCAGCCTCGCTGTTTCTCTTCACCCCTCTCGTACTCTTCTTCTATCTTTGGAGCTCGCCAGCAGAATAGAGCAATGTTGGCCATAGTTAGAATGCCCGCGCCGTTCAGAGCTTCTGCCGAGTCCAAGCACGAAAGAACCGGCGAAGGATCGAACGGAGAAAGCAAAAGAGATAGAAAGAGAGAGATGGAGGCGAGAGAGCGGAAGGAGGTGGTGAACCGGAAAATAGCTTCGCAGAAGGCCATCTCCGTAATTCTCAGGAGGGAGGCCACAAAGGCCGTCATCGAGAAGAAAGGTTCGATCAATTCCAGGAAGCTTCTTCCTCGGACTGTCCTGGAGGCACTCCATGAGAGGATTACGGCTCTTCGCTGGGAGTCTGCTCTTAAGGTTTTGCTTATATTTTACTAAGATTTTGGACATCTGATTGCAATTAATTTTCTCTTAAGGTTAAGTTTCAGGCTTTCGGCATGTATTGAATGTTTTGCCAATCTCTGATGAGCTTCATAGGGGATGTTTGGTGAGAGGTAGGAATAGTAAGTACTATACATCTGGATTTAGTAGATCTTTTGAGTGTTTGAAAATTGTTTGGCATAATAGTTCTAGTAAATTCTTTGAAAGTTATTTTCTGGATTTAGGATTTAAGTGAATATGACTTCTGAAGGAAAATTAATAGGATGATGGTGTGAAGTTAAGCATAACTAATTCGAAAATACTAAAGAAACATATTTAATGCAGATAAGCAAATATGAGGATCACTTGATTTAAAAGATTGAAGTTAGATTTTTGAGCTTACTTGTTACATGAAAATCAATTAACATTTAACTTGGAAGATAATAATATTAACTTAGATAATGAGTGCAGTTGATGAATAATTAGCTATATAAAATTTATTTTAAAAGTAATTCAACTAAATAATTAAAACTAATGATTGATTAAAAATAATTATTATCAAATTTAAATGAAATAAATGCTTCAACAATTAAACTTATTATTGGTTAATCAAGTACATAAGTAAGAACATTAAATATTTATTAAATAAAGAGGGTTGTTTTCTGAATTTGTAAAGAAAAAAATAATAATAATGCTATGTTAAATGTTTAAGAAATGATTGATTCATTTATTTGACTGATTTGAAGTTAACCAAGGATATAATTAAAAATAGAGAAATTTACGTACATACCACATAATTCATATGTATTTATATATCTAGCACCTAAAGTTTGATATTTACATTTATAACACTTTTAAAAAGTCAGCAATATTGGTATTTCTTATGTAGTGGTAAAGATTTAAGTGATATGCATGTAAATACGAAAATTAAGTTTTTAGATGTGTAAATACTTATATGCCCTTTAAAAATATTAAACATTTATTAGTGCTTCTTATTGTTTATTTGATCTAGAATAATAAATTAATTGTTTATGAGATTGATTAATTAAAAATTGGCTATCTATGAAGGCTTAGTGGTGATTCAATTGATAACTTTGCTCGAGTAAAAAATGACGCCCTTTTCTTCTTTCCTTTTGCTCTTACCAAATTCTTGAGTCATTGGGGGTTGGCATTGATGGGGCTTGCAACATGTGAAGGAGAAGAGGAGATTATGATTTGATTTTGTTGGGATAGGAGACATTGTGGATTAAGTTAAATCCATATAATGCTTAAGTTTGTAAATTTGAGATTTTCGGTAACATGGGGAAAATGATTTGACATTTTGTAATATTTAAGCTCTTCACTTTTACTATTTATCATTATTTAAGTTAGTATTTCTTAAATCCCATTTAGAACCATTTACCAAAAAAACTTGAAAGTTTAAATCTATTATTGTTATATGTTTAACTAGAACTATTCTTGTTGTCAAAGCCTTAGTATATTTGTTTAGGGACTATTTGGATCATTTTCTATATTTGTTTATTATTTTTTTGCTATTTTTTTTATTTGAAATGAAAACATTGTTGATATCTTTAAGTATAGATTTTTTTTTTCAATTGTATATTATATAAGTGATTCTTTTTATTATTAGAAAGACGTGGTGGCACTGTGAATGGAGGTGTTGGTGGAGTAGGCAGAGATGTAGGTTTTGTTGCGGGGTTGGCTGACGGAAGGCACTACATGGGTTGATGTTGGTTGCAGAGTTAGGTGGCAGTTGATGCATAATTGGCTTATTTTATGCACAAGGTTTGGTGGCTAGGGGTTCATTTTTTTTTAAAATAATAAAATTACCTAAAAATTCTTTTATGTCTATAAAAGTAATTTAATATATTTTAAAAAACAATAAAAAAATTCTTAAAAAACATTAATTAAAGAGGTTTTCCTAAAGTTTTAAAAACTAAAATAAAAAGTGATGCCATACACTTGTTTAGCATTTGCTCTTGCACTAGTTAACTTCAGTTTGAAAATTTATCTGCATGTTTAATTTGCTTTTGCTTTGCTAATTTTGCATTCATGGTTCTACTGACATCTACTTTTAATAGCAGTTATATTAGAAATCTTGCAAATATGCTTCTATTTTATTGGGTGCAAAGAGGTGCAAAGTAATAGAAATGTATAGAAAGTAGTTCTAAGGTTTTTTATTTGGGATAGAATTTCTACAATTATTGTAAAACATAATCACTTCTCAGACTCCTGACTAAAACAAAAGCTTCCAAAGTATGAAACATTGAATATTCAGAAATTGGGCTCAGCAGTAAACATCTTATTTCCAGCCAAATGTCCCTTTCAATACAAATGATCAAAGAGAGATAAGGAATACTTTGGAATGGAAAGAGAATGATTAAAAACAAGGGAGATAAAGGGGAAATGGAAAACATTGAAAGGATTTATCTTATATAATTTTTTAGCACATAGTATGGAGTGATCCTGATAGGTAACATGACTTGTTGGGAGCATATAGCAATCAAGGTAATCACACACTACTCAAGCACCTAAACATGGGAGGGGAAAATTGAAATTTGGAATAGGTTTTTTTTTTTTTTAATATTTATCACACACTACACAAGCATAAAAATAAAAAAATAAAAAAATAAAAATAAAAATAGAGAAAATTTAAATTTGCAATGGTTTTTTATTTTTAGAATTTTTATTCCTCCATAAAATAAACCCTCTTCCATATAGGAGTGAAGAGTATATAATGTGCGTAAATTTTCTTAATTGAAATAAAGCTTAAAAATAAAATTTAAAACCAAAATAANTTTATATTTGTTTAGGGGCTATTTGGATCATTTTCTATATTTGTTTATTATTTTTTTGCTAATTTTTTTTATTTGAAATGAAACATTGTTGATATCTTTAAGTATAGATTTTTTTTTTCAATTGTATATTATATAAGTGATTCTTTTTATTATTAGAAAGACGTGGTGGCACTGTGAATGGAGGTGTTGGTGGAGTAGGCAGAGATGTACGTTTTGTTGCAGGGTTTGCCGACGGAAGGCACTACATGGGTTGATGTTGGTTGTAGAGTTAGGTGGCAGTTGATGCATAATTGGCTTATTTTATGCACTAGGTTTGGTGGCTAGGGGTTCATTTTTNTATTATTAGAAAGACGTGGTGGCACTGTGAATGGAGGTGTTGGTGGAGTAGGCAGAGATGTACGTTTTGTTGCGGGGTTGGCCGACTGAAGGCACTGCATGGGTTGATATTGGTTGCAGAGTTAGGTGGCAGTTGATGCATAATTGGCTTATTTTATGCACTAGGTTTGGTGGCTAGGGGTTCATTTTTTAAAAAATAATAAACTTACCTAAAAATTCTTTTATGTCTGTAAAAGTAATTTAATTTATTTTAAAAAACAATAAAAAAAATCTTAAAAAACATTAATTTAAGAGGTTTTTCCTAAAGTTTTAAAAACTAAAATAAAAAGTGATGCCTTACACTTGCTTAGCATTTGCTCTTGCACTAGTTAACTTCAGTTTGAAAATTTATCTGCATCTTTAATTTGCTTTTGCTTTGCTAATTTTGCATTCATGGTTCTACTGACATCTACTTTTAATAGCAGTTATATTAGCAATCTTGCAAATATGCTTCTATTTTACTGGGTACAAAGAGGTGCAAAGTAATAGAAATGTATAGAAAGTAGTTCTAAGGTTTTTTATTTGGGATAAAATTTCTACAATTATTGTAAAACAAAATCACTTCTCAGACTCCTGACTAAANTTGGGTACAAAGAGGTGCAAAGTAATAGAAATGTATAGAAAGTAGTTCCAAGGTTTTTTATTTGGGATAAAATTTCTACAATTATTGTAAAACAAAATCACTTCTCAGACTCCTGACTAAAATAAAAGCTGCTAAAGTATGAAACATTGAATATTCAGGAATTGGGTTCAGCAGTAAACACCTTATTTCCAACCAAATGTCCCTTTCAATACAAATGATCAAATAGAGATAAGGAATACTTTGGAATGGAAAGAGAATGATTAAAAACAAGGGAGATAAAGGGGAAAAGGAAAATATTGAAAGGAATTATCTTATATAATTTTTTAGCACATAATATGGAGTGATCCTAATAGGTAACATNTATTGAAAGGAATTATCTTATATAATTTTTTAGCACATAATATGGAGTGATCCTAATAGGTAACATGACTTGTTGGGAGCATATAGCAATCAAGGCAATCACACACTACTCAAGCACCTAAACATGGGAGGGGAAAATTGAAATTTGGAATAGGTTTATTTTTTAAATATATATCACACACTACACAAGCATAAAAATAAAAAAATAAAAATAAAAATAGAGAAAATTGAAATTTGCAATGGTTTTTTATTTTTAGAACTTTTATTCCTCCATAAAATAAACCCTCTCCCATATAGGAGCGAAGAGTATATAATGTGCGTAAATTTTCTTANTAATATTCATCACACACTACACAAGCATAAAAATAAAAAAATAAAAATAAAAATAGAGAAAATAGAAATTTGCAATGGTTTTTTATTTTTAGAATTTTTATTCCTCCATAAAATAAACCCTCTCCCATATAGGAGCGAAGAGTATATAATGTGCGTAAATTTTCTTAATTGAAATAAAGCTTAAAAATAAAATTTAAAACCAAAATCATAATGAATTCTAGGAGTCCCAATCATACTACAATGATATATGAGTGGCTATGTAAAAAAAGACACATATAGAAGTGAATAATTATTCCATAAACATAACATGAAATAAACATGCAAGCCTATGATGATTCAACATATTCCCCTCGCCAACAAGAACTCTCATTCGATGAGGAAGGGAGGACGCCATGGAGGAGGAGGCTGTAGAGGGGTTCATATCTATCTTTAATGTGGTTAGAAAAAGCTATAGTAAAGCAAGTATAGGAATTCATGATCATTGATGAAGTTTTTGTTGTCTTTTGTAATTTAATAGAAACTTGTACGAAATGTGGAGATCATGATGATAGTTAAAATCAATTGGTTATAAGAATGGAGCAATAATTGGTTTTGGAAGATGAGTTGGTACAAACCTTAGTTCATTCATCTTTGTCTTAGGTTAAGTTATCAGTAGTATTCCCTTCATTTCCAAACTCATTTTCAGTTTTTTTATTCTATTGAGAAGCCATTGTACGTATAGTTCGCGAAGAATTCTATAACTCAGGTGCATCTTTAATTCTAGCTCATCCTTTGAAGGTGCTATGTAATCAAAATTATAGTCAAAGTTCTTAGGTTCTTTGGCATTTGATTTCACTGATGTAGTAGAGATAATTGAGGTGGAATTGATTCAATAGTAGAAAGAAATAAAAATTAATATGCATTTGCTAGTTAGAAGTCTAATGATGCTAATCATTATGACAAGGGGATCATGGGACATAGGTAAAATCATTAGAGGATTGTAAATAAAAATAAATATGAACTATGTCGATGAAATTTCTAGAATAATTTTTTTTATTAAAAGACAATCAACTACTTAGTAGATGATATTGATTTTAATATTTAAAGTAGATTTTCCAAGGTTTGATTCCTTGTAAAAGGAAGAAAAAGAAATTGAGCAGAACCATAGTAGTCTTCATAAGCATTGAAAGAAGTATGGTGAAGTTTGATGATTGGTGTATATGACTATGGAGACTGGTTATGGTTAATAGAGAGCATTGTGTATTGTTTGCAACTTGGCTGAAATTTAGCTATTTTAGAGGGATTAGGATTGGTAATTTGAATTGGGTTATTTGTGGATGGATAAACTTGGATTTTATACGTAATTGTTGGAAGCTTGTGAAATCTAAGAAAATTTCTAAAACAAGAAGGATGGAGGTGAAATAGCTCAAAAAATACGATGCACAGAAAATAATGATTAGAGTTGAAATTTGATTGAATCAATCAAGGCTTAAAACAATTTAATTTGCACGTTTTTCTTAGTATGAAAGAGTTGTGATATATTGTTTTTTTTTTTTGTCTCAAAGAGATTGGGATATCTAGTCCAATGCCAAATCTATACTATATGGATTTTTATGGAGGATTAAGTCAATATATCAAGACCACTGTGTCCAAATCTCATCATTATATTGGTTGGTTTGCTATGAAAATCATTCCAACGGTAAACTTGTTTTAGCAAAATTTTAAAATTCCACGAAGTAAATTTTTGGTAAAAGATTGAGTTAAATGAGAATAAAAACTGGCTTCGATATCAGAAATGACAGGTTAATGAGTGAAGTAGAGGGATGATATAAACTTGAAAGAGGATGTTCAAAAACAAATAGGATGAAAGATGAAAAGGGAAAGCTAGTGTTCAATGAGTGGTACATTTTATTTTCTTCTATATGCTAACTTGTTTTTAGGATTGGTGTTGGAACTCTTTAGTACTTTGTCGGGAGATAAGGCTATGAGAGGGACTGTCATGTGCTCTTAGTTTTATCTAACAAGCTTTGCTAGTTGGTTTTAAATCTTTAATGTTAGAATTGTGGAATATTTAGTTGTATCGATGCAGTAATTTCAAATAGGACATACAAAGGTTTTCATATGCTTGTTGGTTCATTAGGCTTTTTATGTTTGGCTCTTTTTCCCTTTTATATTAATTAAGAATATAACGGGATTCAAAATTATAATAGGTTGTCTTAGGTTTGCACTAAAAAAATAGCGTCATTCTTAGATAAATTTCTTGGATATATTCTTCTTCATGTGAGAAAGTTGAATGTTTTTGGGAGAGGCTGCCTCTTTGTACAAGCATATTAACTAATTCTATTAATGTGGCAATTGCTAATTTATATCAAGGGCAGTGCATAGCATTGAATTCTTATGTATTTATNGGGAGGAGGCCATGGAGGGGGAGGCTGTAGAGTGGTTCATATCTATCTTTAATGTGGTTAGAACTAGCTATAGTGAAGCAAGTATAGGAATTCATGATCGTTGATGAAGTTTTTGTAGACTTTTGTAATTTAATAGAAACTTGTACGAAATTTGGAGATCATGATGATAGTTAAAATATACAAAATGAGATCAATTGGTTATAAGAATGGAGCAATAATTGGTTTTGGAGGATGAGTTGGTACAAACCTTAGTTCATTCATCTTTGTCTTAGGTTAAGTTATCAGTAGTATTCCCTTCTCTTACAAACTCATTTTCAGTTTTTTTATTCAATTGAGAAGCCATTGTACGTATAGTTGGCGAAGAATTCTATAACTCAGATGCATCGTTAATTCTAGCTCATCCTTTGAAGGTGCTATGTAATCAAAATTATAGTCAAAGTTCTTAGGTTCTTTGGCATTTGATTTCACTAATGTAGTAGAGATAATTGAGGTGGAATTGGGGAGGAGGCCATGGAGGGGGAGGCTGTAGAGTGGTTCATATCTATCTTTAATGTGGTTAGAACTAGCTATAGTGAAGCAAGTATAGGAATTCATGATCGTTGATGAAGTTTTTGTAGACTTTTGTAATTTAATAGAAACTTGTACGAAATTTGGAGATCATGATGATAGTTAAAATATACAAAATGAGATCAATTGGTTATAAGAATGGAGCAATAATTGGTTTTGGAGGATGAGTTCGTACAAACCTTAGTTCATTCATCTTTGTCTTAGGTTATGTTATCAGTAGTATTCCCTTCTCTTACAAACTCATTTTCAGTTTTTTTATTCAATTGAGAAGCCATTGTACGTATAGTTGGCGAAGAATTCTATAACTCAGATGCATCGTTAATTCTAGCTCATCCTTTGAAGGTGCTATGTAATCAAAATTATAGTCAAAGTTCTTAGTTTCTTTGGCATTTGATTTCACTAATGTAGTAGAGATAATTGAGGTGGAATTGATTCAATAGTAGAAAGGAATAAAAATTAATATGCATTTGCTAGTTAGAAATCTAATGATGCTAATCATTATGACAAGGGGATCATGGGACATAGGTAAAATCATTAGAGGATTGTAAATAAAAATAAATATGAACTATGTCGATGAAATTTCTAGAATAATTTTTTTTATTAAAAGACAATCAACTACTTAGTAGATGATATTGATTTTAATATTTAAAGTAGATTTTCCAAGGTTTGAATCCTTGTAAAAGGAAGAAAAAGAAATTGACCACAATCACAGTAGTCTTCATAAGCAATATTTAAAGTAGTCTTCATAAGCATTGAAAGAAGTATGGTGAAGTGTGATGATTGGTGTATATGATTATGGAGACTGGTTATGGTTAATAGAGAGTTTTGTGTATTGTTTGCAACTTGACTGAAATTTAGCTATTTTAGAGGGATTAGGAACTTTTGAATTGGGTTATTTGTGGATGGATAAACTTGGATTTTATACGTAATTGTTGGAAGCTTGTGAAATCTAAGAAAATTTCTAAAACAAGAAGGATGGAGGTGAAATAGCTCAAAAAATACAATGCACAAAAAATTGTGATTAGAGTTGAAATTTGATTGAATCAATCAAGGCTTAAAACAATTTAATTTGCACGTTTTTCTTAGTATGAAAGAGTTGTGATTTATTGTTTTTTTTTTGTCTCAAAGAGATTGGGATATCTATTCCAATGCCAAATCTATACTATATGGATTTTTATTGAGGATTAAGTCAATATATCAAGACCACTGTGTCCAAATCTCATCATTATATTGGTTGGTTTGCTATGAAAATCATTCCAACGGTAAACTTGTTTTAGCAAAATTTTAAAATTCCACGAAGTAAATTTTTGGTAAAAGATTGAGTTAAATGAGAATAAAATCTGGCTTCGATATCAGAAAGGACAGGTTAATGAGTGAAGTAGAGGGATGATATAAACTTGAAAGAGGATATTCGAAAATAAAGAAGATGAAAGAGGAAAAGGGAAAGCTAGTGTTCAATGAGTGGTACATTTTATTTTCTTCTATATGCTAACTGGTTTTTAGGATTGGTGTTGGAACTCTTTAGTACTTTGTCGGGAGATAAGGCTATGAGAGGGACTATCATGTGCTCTTAGTTTTATCTAACAAGCTTTGCTAGTTGGTTTTAAATCCTTAATGTTAGAATTGTGGAATTTTTAGTTGTATCGATGCAGTAATTTCAAATAGGACATAAAAGGTTTTCATATGCTTGTTGGTTCATTAGGCTTATTATGTTTGGCTCTTTTTCCCTTTTATATTAATTAAGAATTTAACGGGATTCAAAATTATAATAGGTTGTCTTAGGTTTGTACTAAAAAAATAGCGCCATTCTTGGATAAATTTCTTGGATATATTCTTCTTCATGTGGGAAACTTGAATGTTTTTGGGAGAGGCTGCCTCTTTGTACAAGCATATTAACTAATTCTTTTAATGTGGCAATTGTTAATTTATATCAAGGGCAGTGCATAGCATTGAATTCATATGTATTTATATATCTCACACCTAAACTTTCATATTAACACACATAGCAGTCAAATCTTTCATATCACATAATAAATAACACTATTGTCACTTTTCAAAAATGTAATAGACCTTTTCATGCATAGGGTTAAAGCACCAAAGTTTTATATATGTAAATATGAAAGTTTAGATACTTAAAAATTGTGTGCTAGGTATGTAAATTTACCTTTAAATTATTGTATTGATGCTTTCAAAATATTAATTTTGTTTCCATGTAATTATTATTTTACCAAATTTGATACAATCTTGGCTGCTATGATAACTTTAATTGATTGAATGAGTTTTGTTATATTTTTAATAACATATAAATGCAGGACATAAATTCTGGGTGAATTAATAAAGCAACAAAATTCTCGAATTTAAATGAATTAATTAAGTTCTGATAATACACAAATTCAACATAATTAGTATGAGACAAAATTACCTTCTTACATTTGATGGGAGGTTAAAGATTAGAAAATTTATAAATTAGATGATAGTTTAGACAATTTCCTTGAAATATACAATATGGTTAATTCAAAGAATTCAATTCACCAATACAAAATTAGTGAGATATGATTAATTTGTTATCGCTTAGTGCTGCAAGTAAAATAAAATCAATATTAGTTAACAAAAAATAAACTTTCAGGACTTTATTTTTCATTTAGTATGTATTTGGATTGTTAATAAAGATATTTGGATATTTGGTTAGTTTGAATGATCCTATGACTAAATAGTATTTATTATGGATTAATTTGTTATCATTGGTCTTATATTAAAAGATCTAAGGAAGAACTTAAGCATGATGTATGCTATAATTTTTCATAGACTCTAAATGAAGTCTCATATAAAACTATAGAGAATGGAACATATTTCAATTATCCTCTTGGTAAGACTATTGCACCGATGATTTTTTTCCATAACAAATCAATATTATTTTAGCTAAATTTTGTTAAAAACACAACTAGATAAGACTGTATGGTCAAATTTGTTCTTCTTAATAAAATGTAGTTTATGAATATTTTTTAAATGATACATTACATGTAGGAAATGGTCTGTAATTGCAATATAATTCTACATTTGATTTTGTATAAAAATCTGAATTTGATGAGATCTTACATTATGCGTTTTTCATAAATATAAACCTAAAATTGAGCAAAAGTAAAAACTTTGTTCTAAATCTGAAACTGAATTTGAGCATGCGATCATATTTACACATTATCTTTAATTTGAATTTGAATCTTTTTGGGCCTTGAAATTGAACAAATAATGCTTGTTAAAATTGATAAATCAATTGAAGAATATGATAATATAAATCTATTCAAACATCTAATGTATTTATCTTTACAAATCTAATTAAAATTTATTTTTTTTTATTATTGGTTTCTTGATTTACTAAATTTTAAAAGGAATCTTATGGAGAAAGTAAAGTTTCATGGACATCTCAAGGGACTAAACCATGACTACGCCCTTCAAGAAAATATAAAATTCAAATCTTTGTTTTAAAAAGTGAGGAAGTGGAGGAATGATTCCACAATAATGAAACAAAAAATAAATAAATAAATTGTATACAAAGATAACATATACTCATAAAAGAAGAATATGATTGGAGACTAACCACAAAATAAGTCTCCTTGTGAAATTCAGTGTTTAAAAAAGTGAAATTTTGCCTTAAAATGGTCAAGCGTAAGCTTTGAGGTGGATCGAGGTGTAAGCTTCAAAATAGAAGCATTAATAACTCATCAAACTTAATATGGCAAACTAGTAATATGTTCATTTATTTCATTATTATAAAGGCATAATCTACAAATCTTCATATTAAATGTTAATATGAAACAAAAGTTCGAACTAAGATATAAGGAAAGTAATCATTTAAAATTTAAATGTGATTCAAATATTAGGATCCACAAAGGTCTCATCATCGTTTTCATCATCTTTAGAAGAATCATTATACATAATAAACTTGTCATTCTAGGGTTTTATCTTAGCACCATCTTCAAACTATTTTTCAATTATCATCTCTTTCATTTTACTCCATATTTTAATTAACATTAAAGTCACTATAATGATAAATAAAATAATGAATTAGTAATACAACTTAAATAATCTTATATACTTAAGTTATCTTTTAATTTTTTTGAAGCTTCAACTCCATGTTAGTTCTTTCATTTAAATGATTGTTAAATAGAAGTTGTTCCAAATTCAATAGCCATTTGGTCTTTTTATTTTTTTCGTGTAACTTTATGTTTCTATCTCAATTTTTTATCAAACATAATATGACCTAATTTTCTCATTCAACCTATAGCTAATAAATTTATTCTCTTTATAAGCAGTTTGTTCAATACGATCCAATTAAACACACAATTAGAAGTTGAACAAGTAAGACTAAGAATTTCATAGCAAATGCTTTGAGTTTATGCACGTTATCTCTAGGTTGTGACTGCCAACTTTTTAAAATAAGATGAATAAAATTATTTTTAGATATATTAAAGCAGGAGGCTTATATGTAAATCATAAAGTTCTTGTTTCTCAAATTATAGTTGAATCGAATTTATCAGCTAAGCATGTATTGTAGCATCCTTGAGCTATTCTAAATCTGAACATTCCTATCTTTAAATGAAAATATTTGATTTGATCATTAGTTTTAAGATAGTCATAGGAATATATCTATTCATACATGCATATTAATCAATCTTAATCCCCTTATCCACATGGAAGTCTTTATCATAATGAAATTGAGGATTCAAATAATATTCAATAAAAATGCACTTGTCGATGTAGTTTACAATCCTATTTTTCACCCATTATTTCCCATATTTCCTTATAAGCTCCTTCTTTTCCTCCTAATGTTCTTATTATTTCTTCATTTATTTTGTGTATAGCCTCATAAATAAATCTCATGGCTGGAGCCTTTTACCACATTAATTAATGCCTTCACTGAAGGCCTTATAATTTCTAAAGCATAATCAGCACTACTCCAAAAAGAATTATCTTTCATAATAATTTTCTTCACTTGCTTTCCTTTTGATTTTTTTGCCCAAGAAATTCTATTCCATTCTTCAGAAACAAACACATGTAGTTCCTTAAATCTTTGCAAGTTCATATTATTGGTATCAATTCTTATAACTACTAGTCAGATAATTTTTTTTATTTGTGAATTTTCTCACCAAGCTTAATACTTAAGGATGGTTATAAATACATTTGCTTATTATTATTTTTTTTAGTAAAACAGATTTATGTCGTAACCACTGCACCAATTTCTCAAACATTAAATCAAAATAATGAGCAACACATTGAGTCCAACAAATTTTTTTTTCCTCAATTAACGTCCTTTGCTGCATCTTAGGTCTTTGCATTATATCTGAAGCAACTTGAACAAACAAGCTCTCCTCAACTTATTTAAGAATCTCATCAAGCATTTTAAATAATAATTATGCATGCTTTACAAAGGCTGGTGTATAAATTGATTTTAGAGATACTGTTCCATACTAGTTGTTAACAAGAAAATTTATAGTACTTATTTATATAATATTTGACCAGCTCATGGACAGTAGTGTAACTCTTGTCTCAATCCACGTTTTCTTCACTTCATTAACAATTCACCGAAAGAAAAAAAGATTCATTTTATAACAAAATGTTATAGAATTCTCTTGGCTTCATGCAATTAAGGAAACAATAATCTAATCTATCTCATGCAAATATTTATATTATCTAACAACAAGGAATGCCTCATACAAGAACAATACAATATCTAATAGAGCCAAATTTGAGGAAGATAAAAGATAAGAAGAAGAAGCCATGGTAAATAATGAGACTAAGTAATTGAAGAGGAAGACTCTGGTTAACAACAAAGAAGAAGATGCTTGGCAGTGAACTTTGATTGGTGACGTTGTGAGGCTTCGATAAACGGGCTTAGGATGGGTGTTTGATGATATACAAAGAGACAAAGTCATTGTTATGAGGCTTCGACAAATGGGCTAGGGATGAGAGTTCGAGGCTCAACTGAGTAGCGAAGCAAAGATGAATCCTACTCTCACATGATGGCTGTTATAATTCGTCGTGCTTAGGTGTATACGTGTATAATATTAGATAAAATATATTAAAAAAGTAAATATATAATATAATATAACTAAGAATAAGGTGCCGCCTCAAGCACCTGGAGGTATTGTACCTTGAGGCATGTTGACATCGAACTAGGGCAACTAGTCGACATGGAAAGGATAGGAGGGTTGTAGAATGACGAATGAAAGTGGAAACGATGACGATTGTTGAGGAACGACAAGAAATTACTATTGAATAGCAAATAGGATGACAAAGCAATAGTTAGGTGGGTGTCCGACCAGAAAATGGCGAGATGAATGGAAAAACGTCAAAGTACGGATGACTAAGAGGTTCAAACACTTGTTCTCTTCAAGATATAAATTCACCACTTAAGAAAAAATATGTTACAACTCTTTAAATATGAGAAAACACGAAGAAAAGTCTCCAAATATTATTAACCAAGCAAAAATATCTCAAACGAGGAATTTCAATATATTATAGGTTCCAAGCAAACTAACCCTAATAGAAGTCTAACTAAAACAAGAACTCTAGAAGGTGGTTCGACCAATTATTGAAGCTTGGGAAGGTTGAACTAGTCCTTAGACTTATTCTCCTGTCTCGGACTTCTGCCAATAATTGGATGTGGAAGCCATTCATGACATAGATGTCTGCATCATTCTCCATATGTAGGAGTGGAGTCACTGTCTTCCCTAGAATCTCTAAGATTCTTGTAGTATAGTGACAAATAAGTAATATTGAAGATAAAAAAATCGTTATCCTCACAAATAAATCTTATATACATTGTTGTTGATGTGCTTGACAATTCTAATTGAACCATCTTCTCTAAGCTTAAACTCATCAAAAGAACTTACAACAAACCTCTCTTTCTTCAATTTGATTCACACCAAGTCATCTTTTTAAAAGCACAAGCTTTCCGGGACTTCTTTGCCTATTTTATATATTTAGCATTCTGTTAGGCAACTTCTCTTTTTACTTGCTCATGCAAAGCTTGAATTTTCTTGTGTCTAACCTTTACATTCGTATTAAGTCAACAGTTGGAAATATTGACACAAACTCCAAATATACTGAAGTGTTTTGCTCGTATAAAATTTGAAACTATTTACAACTGGTTGACTGGTTGGTAGACCGGTTGGTTGAAAGTAAATTTCACCTAAAAATAACCCAAGTCCCAATTGTATATGTGCTTGCCTACAAAACATGTAAGGTGATTTTTCAAATTTAGATTGTTCACTTTTGTCGCCTAACTGCCTAGCAGTGCACTGTGGAGAAAAATTGTAACTTGGTACCCATTTGACCACTTGAAGCCCTCCAAAAGTGGCCCAAGGGCTTTACAATCCCGATTTGAAGTAACGGTGTTGTGCCCACCATGAAAAAGTACTAAAGTATAAATCTATAAAGTGTGACACATCTATTATCTTTTGGCAAGGAACACAATATGCCATCTTGAATAAACGATCTACCACTATTATGACAAAATTCTTATTCTATTGTATTAGAGATAAGACCACCACAAAATCTATGCTCATGTCCAGCTAGAGTGCCTCTTGCAGGGGAAGGAGAGTGTATAGGCCTATGTTCTATCATCGAGTTTTAATCAAATGACATACTCTATTTTATTTGACATATCTCTCAACTTCTTGTACTAATGTGGGTCTGCAAAATTTCTCTTTCACTAAGGAAAGAGTCTTGTTTTTGCTAAAATAACCTGTCATTCCCTTATTATGATTCCCCTGTAGAATGCTCTTATTGAGTGAAGTCTGAGGAATACATAGTTTATTCTAAAAGAATAGGTATCCATCTGATCTGTGATACTGCTCATACATCTTATCATGACAAAAGATACAATTATCCTAAAAATCCATGTCAACGACATATATATATATATATATTATTCAATCTCTCAAAATCAACTATCTTAGACTGGATAATAGTTATTCATAAATGGTGATAGCTCAATGCATCTGCTACTTTGTTTTGATTCCATGCATTATACTTGAGCACAAAATGGAATGAAGAAAAAAATTTTACCATCGAGACGTCTGCCCTTTAGCCTGCTTTGGTTGTTCAAGAATTTTAGGGCCTCATAATTAGTGTAGAGAACAAATTAATTAGACAACAAATGATATCTCCATTGACTGATGGCTCTAATAATGATATAAAAGTTCTTGTCGTAGGTATAACTTTCTTATGGAACTATTTTCATTCAAGAAAGCAATAGGGTATCCTCCTTGGACTCAACACATATCTAATTCTCATATTGAAGGCTTCACACTCCATCTCGAATACTTGAATAAAATTTAAAAATGCTAGAATAGAGGCTTGAGTAACCTATTTCTTCAAATCATCATAGTTGGCTTGTGCATCATCTGATCATGTAAATTTATCTAACTCGAGAAGCTCCATCTTGAGTGCTACGATTGAACTGAAATTCTTGATAAGTCTTTTGTAAAGAGAAATCATACCATGAAACTGATGTACCTAAGTAAATGATTAAGGCTCGGGCCATGCCACATTTTCCTTGATCATCTATGGGTTCATCTCAATTTTCCTATTTGAACAATGTATCATAGGACGGATGTTTGTGAATTAAGAAAGTGACACTTTTTCGAGTAATCATAGGCCGAAAAACATGACTGTCTACTCGTACAAATCTATCTCGTATCTTGAAGGTTTTCCTTCACTCATACCCTAGTCTCATTTTGATCTACCATGCAAGTGAATCTTGAAGAAGACATTTGTTCCATATAACTGTCCAAGTAGATCGTCTAACATTGAAATAGAAAATTGGTGATGGTGATCTTGTTCACAACCTTGCTATTGATACACATGCGCTAAGAATCATCTTTCTTTGGCACAAGTATAGATAGAACAACACATGGATTAGTGCTCTCTTGGACTAGCTCTGGAGTCATGAAATTTTCAACTTGCTTCTACAACTCATACTCTACTAGTTGCATCTGGTAAGTTGGTTGGTTGGGGAACATTAATTTTGAGATAAGGTCTATATGACGCCGATCTCTGATCTGAATGGTAACTTAGGTGACAAACTGATAGCAAAAACATCATAAAGCTCATTTAATAGAGATTTCATCGCCCATGCATCAGCTCCTCTATATCATTGTATTGTAGCATCAACAAGGCCAGCCCACATGCACCTCTCTCGAGCTTGTCGAAATATGGCATGAGATATCATAGATCTCGTCTCTGTCTAAGTGTTCATCATTGTTAACTTTTTCAATGTTAGAAATATCATACGCCTCTTGTTCTTGGTAAATGATTTATGTATTTGTAATCATTATGATGTACACTCCTATCATATTGCGATGCTTGGCCTAAAAAAAATGTGAAATGCATCTATAGCATGACATCACATCAAATCCAATCTTGCAACTTATCTTTAATTTAAAATTCTACCAGATACCTCTTGTCGACACTAATCTCATTTCACTTTTTCAACCAAGTTAGGGAATATGAGTGAGAATATTTGTGGGTAATAAGGCTCAATTTATCTATCATTTATCATATTTTCAAAATTAATTTCATTTGTAATAAGATTCCACACCTTTCTCTTCATGGTTCACTGAGCTTCAGGCTCTCCCACCACAATGAAGCATTTTTTTTTTTAATTTGATAGTAGCTAATTTCACTCTCCTATCAGGTAAAATGGCCATACTCCAAGACCCGTCCCCTACTCATCTAGATCAATACAACCATCAAAATTTGACAAATCAGCCTTCACTTCAAAGTCACTCTCTCTCCTTCTATACTCAATGCCAAATCGATGGGATATCGGTTCTTTGTCGCTTGAAGTTTTTTGGTGAAAAGGATTTTTTACTCTTTAGTGGTCACCATTATTGTTGTGGGTGATTTCCCCATATTGTCTTCTTTCAAAATCAATGAGCCTTTGCTGCAATTGGAGAATTTTTTACTGCATTCCTTGATGATAAGATCATATTACCTCGTTGATTGTTTCTCCTTGGCAGCATAGTGACTTGTTCTTTACTTCAGAGTTTTGGGTGATGTAGTGTTGTGAAACAAGGGTTGGTCGAGTGTTTATGCCTTTGGTAGTTGTTGGAACGGATTTTTTGTGGAGCCAATAAAGTTAACGTTTGAAAATTTAGATTTTAGGCTAAGAATTATGATATGAATTGTTTGGGTATGAGTTGGTCAAAGTTTTATGTTATATTCATTTTAGTTGTAGGTAGGGCTGTCAAAACGGCTCGTTATTCGCGAACTGCTCGTGTTTGGCTCGTTAATTTTGCTCAATAAGTTAACGAGCCGAACACAAACTAAGATGTGTTCGTTCGTGTTCGGCTCGTTTTGGCTCGAAATAANATGTAAGGTAAGTAATCATTTAAAATTTAAATATGACACAAATATTAGGATCCACAGTGATTTCATCATCGTTTTCATCATCTTTAGAAGAATCATTATATATAATAACTTTGTCATTCTAGGGTTTTATCTTAGCATCATCTTCATACTATTTTTAAATTATCACATCTTTCATTTTACTACATATTTTAATTAACATTAAAGTCACTATAATGATAAATAGAACAATGAATTAATAATACACTTAAATAATCTTATATACTTAAGTTATCTTTTGATTTTTTTGAAGCTTCAACTCCATGTTATTTCTTTCATTTAAATGATTGTGAAATAGAAGTTGTTCCAAATTCAATAGCCATTTGGTCTTTTTATTTTTTTCGTGTAACTTTATGTTTCTATCTTTAATTTTTTTATCAAACATAATATGACCTAATTTTCTCATTCAACATTTAGCCAATAAATTTATTCTTTTTATAAGCAATTTGTTCAATACGCTCTACTATATCATTGTATTGTAGCATCAACAAGGCCAGCCCACATGCACCTCTCTCGAGCCTGTAGAAATATGGCATAAGATATCATAGCTCTCGTCTCTATTTAAGTGTTCATCATTGTTAACTTTTTCAATGTTAGAAGTATCATACGCCTCTTGTTCTTGGTAAATGAGTTATGTATTTATAATCATTATGATGTACACTCCTATCATATAGTGATGCTTGGCCTTAAAAAATGTGACATGCATCTATAGCATGACATCACATCAAATCCAATCTTGCAACTTATCTTTAATTTAAAANTACATGACTTCAATTTTTTACTAATATTGAATTATATTTTCAATTTCAATTTGATTCCTCACTCGTCACTTTACCAGCGAAATAAAGAGGGAAAGGGAGCATTGCGGCGCTCACCGACAACTAGCATGGCCGTTTCTTCTACCTCATCCCTGTCAGCCTCGCACTGTTTCTCTACACCCCTCTCGTACTCTTCTTCTATCTTTGGAGCTCGCCAGCAGAATAGAGCAATGTTGGCCATAGTTAGAATGCCCGCGCCGTTCAGAGCTTCTGCCGAGTCCAAGCACGAAAGAACCGGCGAAGGATCGAACGGAGAAAGCAAAAGAGATAGAAAGAGAGAGATGGAGGCGAGAGAGCGGAAGGAGGTGGTGAACCGGAAAATAGCTTCGCAGAAGGCCATCTCCGTAATTCTCAGGAGGGAGGCCACAAAGGCCGTCATCGAGAAGAAAGGTTCGATCAATTCCAGGAAGCTTCTTCCTCGGACTGTTCTGGAGGCACTCCATGAGAGGATTACGGCTCTTCGCTGGGAGTCTGCTCT
>JXCR01133629.1:69389-93157 GCA_002079205.1 Phalaenopsis hybrid cultivar
ACTTGGGCTTATTGTATTAAAAATGATCTTAATTTATTAGAACTAAATGAAAATATGACACTAAATAGGACGCAATGGAGAAAAAGGATTCATGTGGCCGACCCCACGTAGTGGGATTAAGGCTTTGTTGTTGTTGTTGTTGTACCAAATTTGATAAAATTTTGGCTTCTATAATAACTTTAATTGATTGAATGAGTTTTGTTCTATTTTTAATAACATATAAATACAGGACATAAATTCTGGGTAAATTAATAAAGCACAAAATTCTCGAATTTAAATGAATTAATTAAGTTCTGAGAATATACAAGTTCAACATAATTAGTATGAGACAAAATTACCTTCTTACATTTGATGTGAGGTTAAACATTAGAAAATTTATAAATTAGATGATAGTTTAGACAATTTTCTTGAAATATACAATATGGTTAATTCAAAGAATTCAATTCACCAATACAAAATTAGTGAGATATGATCAATTATTATCGCTTAGTGTTGCAAGTAAAATAAAATCAATATTAGTTAACAAAAAATAAAGTTTCAGGACATTATTTTTATTAGTATGTATTTGGATTGACAGCATAGTCAATAAAGATATTTGGATATTTGGTTAGTTTGAATGATCCCATGACTAAATAGTATTTGTTATGGATTAATTTGTTATCATTGCTCTTATATTAAAAGATCTAGGGAAGAACTNTTAACAAAATTTCTAAAACAAGAAGGATGGAGGTGAAATAACTCAAAAAATACAATGCACAAAAAATAATGATTAGAGTTGAAATTTGATTGAATCAATCAAGGCTTAAAACAATTTAATTTTCACGTTTTTCTTAGTATGAAAGAGTTGTGATATATTGTTTTTTTTCTTTGTCTCAAAGAGATTGGGATAGCTATTCCAATGCCAAATCTATACTATATGGATTTTTATGGAGGATTAAGTCAATATATCAAGACCACTGTGTCCAAATCTCATCATTATATTGGTTGGTTTGCTATGAAAATCATTCCAACGGTAAACTTGTTTTAGCAAAATTTTAAAATTCCACGAAGTAAATTTTTGGTAAAAGATTGAGTTAAATGAGAATAAAAACTGGCTTCGATATCAGAAATTACACTTTAATGAGTGAAGTAGAGGGATGATATAAACTTGAAAGAGGTTGTTCGAAAACAAACAAGATGAAAGATGAAAAGGGAAAGCTAGTGTTCAATGAGTGGTACATTTTATTTTCTTCTATATGCTAACTGGTTTTTAGGATTGGTGTTGGAACTCTTTAGTACTTTGTCGGGAGATAAGGCTATGAGAGGGTCTGTCATGTGCTCTTAGTTTTATCTAACAAGCTTTGCTAGTTGGTTTTAAATCTTTCATGTTAGAATTGTGGAATTTTTAGTTGTATCGATGCAGTAATTTCAAATAGGACATACAAAGGTTTTCATATGCTTGTTGGTTCATTAGGCTTTTTATGTTTGGCTCTTTTTCCCTTTTATATTAATTAAGAATATAACGGGATTCAAAATTATAATAGGTTGTCTTAGGTTTGTACTAAAAAAATAGCGCCATTCTTAGATAAATTTCTTGGATATATTCTTCTTCATGTGGGAAAGTTGAATGTTTTTGGGAAAGGCTGCCTCTTTGTACAAGCATATTAATTAATTCTATTAATGTGGCAATTGCTAATTTATATCAAGGGCAGTGCATAGCATTGAATTCTTATGTATTTATATATCTCACACCTAAACTTTCATATTAACACACATAGCAGTCAAATCTCTCATATCACATAATAAATAACACTATTGTCACTTTTCAAAAATGGAATAGACCTTTTCATGCATAGGGTTAAAGCACCAAAGTTCTATATATGTAAATATGAAAGTTTAGGTGTGAGAAATGTAAATACCTAAAAATTGTGTGCTAGGTATGTAAATTTACCTTTATATTATTGCATTGATGCTTTCAAAATATTAATTTTGTTTCCATGTAATTATTATTTTACCAAATTTGATAAAATCTTGGCTTCTATAATAACTTTAATTGATTGAATGAGTTTTGTTCTATTTTTAATAACATATAAATGCAGGACATAAATTCTGGGTAAATTAATAAAGCACAAAATTCTCAAATTTAAATGAATTAATTAAGTTCTGAGAATACACAAATTCAACATAATTAGTATGAGACAAAATTACCTTCTTACATTTGATGGGGGGTTAAACATTAGAAAATTTATAAATTAGATGATAGTTTAGACAATTTCCTTGAAATATACAATATGGTTAATTCAAAGAATTCAATTCACCAATACAAAATTAGTGAGATATGATCAATTATTATCGCTTAGTGTTGCAAGTAAAATAAAATCAATATTAGTTAACAAAAAATAAACTTTCAGGACATTATTTTCATTTGGTATGTATTTGGATTGACAGCATAGTTAATAAAGATATTTGGATATTTGGTTAATTTGAATGATCCTATGACTAAATAGTATTTGTTATGGATTAATTTGTTATCATTGCTCTTATATTAAAAGATCTAGGGAAGAACTTAAACATGATGTATGCTATAATTTTTCATAGACTTTAAATGAAGTCTCATATAAAACTGTAGAGAATGGAACATACTTCAATTATCCTCTTGGTAAGACTATTGGACCGATGATTTTTTTCCATAACAAATCAATATTATCTCAGCTAAATTTTGTTAAATGCACAACTAGGTAACACTGTATGGTCAAATTTGTTCTTCTTAATAAAATGTAGTTTATGAATATTTTTTTAAATGATACATTACATGTAGGAAATGATCTGTAATTGCAATATAATTCTACATTTGATTTTGTATAAAAATCTGAATTTGATAAGATCTTACATTATGCGTTTTTCATAAACATAAACCTAAAATTGAGCAAAAGTAAAAAACTTTGTTCTAAATCTGAAACTGAATTTGAGCATGCGATCATATTTAAACATTATCTTTAATTTGAATTTGAATCTTTTTGGGCTTTGAAATTGAACAAATAATGCTTCTTAAAATTGATAAATCAATTGAAGAATATAATAATATAAATCTATTCAAACATCTAATGTATTTATCTTTACAAATCTAATTAAAATTTGTTTTGTTTTTTATTATTGGTTTCTTGATTTACAAAATTTTAAAAGGAATCTTATGGAGAAAGTAAAGTTTCATGGACATCTCANCAATCTTTTCGGGCCTTGAAATTGAACAAATAATGCTTGTTAAAATTTATAAATCAATTGAAGAATATGATAATATAAATCTATTCAAACATCTAATGTAATTATCTTTACAAACCTATTTAAAATTTATTTTGTTTTTGATTATTGGTTTCTTGATTTACAAAATTTTAAAAGGAATCTTATGGAGAAAGTAAAGTTTCATGGACATCTCAAGGGACTAAACCATGATTACGCCCTTCAAGAAAATATAAAATTCAAATCTTTGTTTAAAAAAGTGAGGAAGTGGAGGAATGATTCCACAATAATTAAAAAAAAAAAGAAGAATTGTATACAAAGATAACATATACTCATAAAAGAAGAATATGATTGGAGATTAACCACAAAATAAGTCTTCTTGTGAAATTCAGTGTTTAAAAAAGTGAAATTTTGCCTTAAAATGGTCAAGCTTAAGCTNGAAAAAAAAAATTGTATACAAAGATAACATATACTCATAAAAGAAGAATATGATTGGAGACTAACCAAAAAATAAGTCTTCTTGTGAAATTCAGTGTTTAAAAAAGTGAAATTTTGCCTTAAAATGGTCAAGCTTAAGCTTTGAGGTGGATCGAGGTGTAAGCTTCAAAATAGAAGCATTAATAACTCATCAAACTAAATATGGCAAACTAGTAATATGTTCATTTAATTCATTATTATAAAGACATAATCTACAAATCTTCATATTAAATGTTAATATAAAACAAAAGTTCGAACTAAGTTGTAAGGTAAGTAATCATTTAAAATTTAAATGTGACACAAATATTAGGATCCACAGTGGTTTCATCATTGTTTTCATCATCTTTAGAAGAATCATTATATATAATAACTTTGTCATTCTAGGGTTTTATCTTAGCATCATCTTCATACTATTTTTTCAATTATCACATCTTTCATTTTACTCGATATTTTAATTAACATTAAAGTCACTATAATGATAAATAAAACAATGAATTAATAATACACTTAAATAATCTTATATACTTAAGTTATCTTTTGATTTTTTTGAAGCTTCAACTCCATGTTATTTCTTTCATTTAAATGATTGTGAAATAGAAGTTGTTCCAAATTCAATAGCCATTTGGTCTTTTTATTTTTTTCGTGTAACTTTATGTTTCTATCTTTAAATTTTTTATCAAACATAATATGACCTAATTTTCTCATTCAACATATAGCCAATAAATTTATTCTTTTTATAAGCAATTTGTTCAATATGCTCCTCTATATCATTGTATTGTAGCATCAACAAGGCCATCCCACATGCACCTCTCTCGAGCCTGTAGAAATATGGCATAAGATATCATAGCTCTCGTCTCTATCCAAGTGTTAATCATTGTTAACTTTTTAAATGTTAGAAGTATAGTACGCCTCTTGTTCTTGGTAAATGAGTTATGTATTTGTAATCATTATGATGTACACTCCTATCATATTGTGATGCTTGGCCTAAAAAAATGTGACATGCATCTATAGCATGACATCACATCAAATCCAATCTTGCAACTTATCTTTAATTTAAAATTCTACCAGATACCTCTTGTCGACACTAATCTCATTTCACTTTTTCAACCAAGTTAGGGAATATGAGTGAGAATATTTGTGGGTAATAAGGCTCAATTTATCTATCATTTATCATATTTTCAAAATTAATTTCATTTGTAATAAGATTCCACTCCTTTCTATTCATGGTACAATGAGTATGGAATATGATATGTCTAAGCCACTATTGTTCTTTCTTCGGCTTGTTCTAAAGAACTCATTGAAGCCGAAGCATCTCACCATCATCTATGGGTAGTTTGTACTCCCCTCTATTCCCCTCGCCCCTTTGGTCATTACTCTTTACTTCCTTCACTGCACCCTGCAGTGTAAAAGGAATCATGTTTGGGCAGTTGGTGGCAATTTGCTTGTATTCATGAAGCTTGAAATACTTCACGACAAAAAATATTTGGGAGGGCCAGTCATCTTATCCTCTTGTGTTGGCTTCTTCTTAAGAGAGACATGTCTTGGGCCTCTAGTCCGTGTGCTCTTGTTGCCTGATCCGATGATTGAACAATATTTTTTGCTTGTTGTGAACCTGATACTACTGTGTTAGCTCTCCACTTCAAAGCTTAGGTATGAACATCATGTAACTTTTAATAGGATTGTTGTTGCATCACATTGTTAATGGGGTATCTTAATCCTCCAAGTTATTGAGTTATGATATCTTCCTCAGGCTCCACTAGCTCACATTTTAACATAAGATGTTCAAACTCAATAGTGCACTCATATATCGTGAGATTAGGAAAGGGACACTATAAGTGGCGAAGTCTCAAGAACAATCTCATTTGTAATGTGATGACAAGTACTTGCACTGAATCTCCTTCATCTTGGACCGGATTATGAAATTGTTTTTTTGCATATGTTGATGCAAGCGCTTCAGGCTCTCCCACCACAAGGAAGCACTTTTTTTTTAATTTGATAGTAGTTAATTTCACTCTCCTATCAGGTGAAATGGCCATACTCCAAAACCCGTCCCGTACTCATCTAGATCAATACAGCCATCAAAATTTGACAAATCAACCTTCACTTCAAAGTCACCCTCTCTCCTTCTATACTCAATGCCAAATCGATGGGATATCGATTCTTTGTCGCTTGAAGTTTTTTGGTGAAAAGGATTTGTTACTCCTTAGTGGTCACCATTATTTTTGTGGGTGATTTCCCCATATTGTCTTCTTTCAAAATCAATGAGCCTTTGCTGCAATTGGAGAATTTTTTACTGCATTCCTCGATGATAAGATCATAATACCTCGTTGATTGTTTCTCCTTGGCAGCATAGTGACTTGTTCTTTACTTGAGAGTTTTGGTTGATGTAGTGTTGTGAAACAAGTGTTGGTGGAGTGTTTATGCCTTGGATAGTTGTTGGGACGGATTTTTTGTGGAGCCAATAAAGTTAACGTTCGAAAATTTAGATTTTAGGCGAGGAATTATGATATGAATTATTTGGGTATGAGTTGGTCAAAGATTTATGTTATATTCATTTTAGTTGTAGGAAGAACAAATCCTAAAAAACTAGAGTTTGTTAGGTTCACCAAATGACACTGATCTAGGTTACTTAGATTTTGTGGGAAGATCAAGGGATGAGTAAGGATAGTAGTAGGATAGGTAACAAGTGAGGAAGAAGTGATGACAGATGAAATTTTGTGCAATAGACGGTTGGATGACAGAAAAACTGTTGTTGAGTTGTGTAATTGATGACGTGGGTGGTCTTTGAATGTCCGAGAGAGATTGTAACATTGATTCAATTAGTCTACAGACACACCAAGCAAAAGTGTTTCAATCCAAGTATTACAACCTATTTATGGGTTCCAAGCAAATTAACCCAAATAAAATTCTAACTAAAGTAGGAACCTAGAAGGGGGTTCAACCAACTCATGTGGGCTAGGGAAGGTTGAACCAGTCCTTCTTGGACTGATTCTCACATCTCAGACTCCTACTCAAGAGCAGAAGTGGGAGTCATCCACAACACAGATGTCCGTGTCACATGTCTCATCATTGACCGGCGCAAGCCTCACTTGAAGCTTTCTTCCCGTGCCTTAAGATGCTTATCTTGCGCATCGATTTTAGGCGCACTTCTTGAATGCTTTATTTAACAATGGTGAAATTTGGTCTCCAAGTCGCCTCTCTTGAGTTTAACACTCAAAATACCCTCATAGCTTTAGTAAATACGTCACTTATCACTTCATTATCTAATCAAATATTTCTTTAGGCATTGACACTTTGTAAACCTAGTGCTACATCAATTCTCTAAATCTCTACTAACTCTTCTCTAAAGAGTTGTTGTGGCTTATAATAGGCAGTGGAGTGTTGTATGTATAAGAAGATCATCATGTGATGTCACCTATAAAATAAAGCTCTCTACTTCCTTAAAATGGATTAGTTTAAAACATTTGCTGGCATTTACTATTATTGGAATTTTTATAGTGACATGTTGACCATTCAAAATTATTGTAATTCCATAAAAAATAGTTGTATGATTAGTATTAATAATTGGAACAATCTCATGGTTAGAATTGGCAGCTAGATAATTCTGAAATAAGATAAAAGAAACATATATAGTAAGAGAATAAAAACAAACCAAGGAGTTTCAAAGTTGTCTTCCAATTCAATCTTCTAGGATCCTTGTTGGAGGTCGACCGGTCCCACCTTTTTGAATTTCCACGAACCTTATTTTAACGACACTATTATATTATGATTACAACCAAAGCATGTATCTTTTCTTGCACATAAGTCTATCGGTTATTTATCATAAGCCATATTGATCAAGTGTGAAACCTTGTGCTAACCATGATTGATTTAAAATTGGTCTATTTGGCAAGTTTTCACTCCTATTCTTCACTCAATGTTTATGAGGTTCTCGTGGATAACACAATTTTTTTGTTGTTAAAGCTTCTAGGATCAGTTGGTTCTAATTTTACTGACTGACAACTCAGAATAATGAAATCATTGCTTGTCATCATCCCCCACTATTTTCACTTTATACTAACGAGAAGATATTCTTTTCAAATCAAATGGTTATTACTAAAACAAACCATCATAACCTACTGACCTTTTTTATTGAAAGGGGTTTCTTGCTATTAAGATAGGTTCTTAACCATGGGTTTGCTTCTATATGATCATGAAGTCTTTATTAGAGAATAAAACTGAGATATCTAATTAGAATTATAGCTACAAAATCAATTCATATTTTCAAATTTAACACAAAACTATTCAAATATAAATTGGCCAAAAGGAAATTTTTGGAGCCCACTCTTTTGTCATAAGTTGCGATGAGCCCTATAAAATGTGAAGGGCATGAACAGAATAACTTTTGGCAACCTTTTAAATATAGGACAATAGGATATACTAATCCTTAAAAAAATTTTAATTCACAAATTATTCATTGTTCACCCTTTTTTTGTAAAAAGCTGATACTATATTATCATTTATTCTTAAAAACTTTATTAGATTGTTCTATACATGCTAATTTGGCAATAGCTGTTTGGTTAAGTAATACCGGAGGAAAAGACCCAAATATTCACGAAAGAACACAATTTTTATTACTGAATTCAAAAGGATACAAACGAGACCCTTGCTATATGAAATGAACCACAACAAACATACAAATAGAAAGGACAAGACGACTCTGCGAAAATATAAGATAGAAAGCAACACAAAATACATAAACGGCTATCTAGGAAATGGGGACAAGGGTGGTGGTCGGAAAAAAAAGCTGGCGACTGCTGCAGGATTGCAGGAGGGAGCTGAGGTGCTTGGGGCTGCAGCAGACCAGTGGCGGGGTCTGGACGACAGGGCTGGATGGCAGTGGAGACAGGCGTCGAGGGCCATACAACAGTTGTGAAAGGTGTTGATGGTTGGACAGCAGCAGGGACAGGCCCAAGTGGGTTGTTGGCGGCAGGGGCTGGTTGAGGAGGGCCTTGACGGACTGTTGGAGGGTGCAGGGATAGCTGTGGAAAGTGCCGAACAGCAGTGAGGAAGGTGTCAGCTGGTTGGCGGCAACAGTAACACGTTCGTGGTAGTTGCTATAGTATCGGTAAGCTCCCGCATCATTAAGTGTCCATGAAATACAATCATGAAGAATGGTAATTTGTACTCTAATACTCTTACAATAGCAAGCTCCTTGTATGCTTAGTAAACTTATTCAGTATGATGTTTCTGAAACTAGCTTCTGTTGATCTATGGATTATCAATCAATAGTTTGAAATCAGATGAAAAATATTGACTTTATCTAGTTTGTCATGACATGATTTAGTAAACACCTCTCAACATAGAATTTTTCATTTTGCCACCAACGGGAAAGAAAAATAGAAAAGAAGGAATGCCTTGCCAATTTCTTTCCAATGCCATAACCTTGGATTCACTGACCAAATACCGATATATGATGATGGAAATAAAAGAAATACTACTAAATTCATTGTTAAGTTTTCCCAATTGATACATGATCTCTAAAAATAGGTTCACTCATAAGGGACCAGGCATTTTCTATTTCATGTTCATTGATATCTTGCTTCTCGTCTACAACTTAATGCTGTGATTTTTTCCTTTCTTTTATTTGATCTTTAATCAATTTGTATACTTATAGCTTTTTGAAGAGAACTTCTTCGGCTTTACAAGGAGTTTTTTATTTTTTATAGGATAATATTTATATTAACCGTATTGGTTGCCGAATTTTAAAATTAAAAGGAATTTCTTTTAAAATCTTAGAACTTAATTATAAAATATTTAGAGATGTATAGTGCCTTGATAACTCTAAGTTAATTTGCTTAGTGTTAGCAGCTGAAACATGATTCCAGCTTGATCGTTGATGGGGGAAGGTCAAAATTTTGCCTGTGCATGTAACTGCACACCATCGAATTTTGCAATTTATTAAATATTTGCTTAATACTGTTACAAATGCATGCTTGAAAAGATTATTGACCCACTGCACATCGTAATATCTTCCCTTTGCCATTTCAGGCACCCCTTTTTCCATGTCCTATTTCCCTTTTTTGTTTTTCTCTTGAACAGAATAATATTTGATGTGGTTTCCCATTTTTCTGTAATGAACATTTTTTTCTTAATGACATGATTTAATAAGCAGGTTATTTTTACATTGTATGACGTTCGTTGGTTGCATCTATGCAAGTAGGGCTTTTTTTTATTCCGATTTGTATACTAATGAAAATCTATAGAATGAAATTCATAAAGCTTTAACTTTGTTTCTTATCTGCACTCTACTTTGACGTATATTTCTTGCCAGCATGCGAGCCTTACTAACTAAATACTTTTGTCAAGCCACACACACCACTTTTATGTTTATCCCAAAACATTGCTAGCAGTTTATCCTAAAACATTGCACAGCACATTTATTCCTGTCGGCCAAATGTATGGAAGCAGTTTCCATGTCCGGTAAAAATTTATTTTTCACTCTATGTTCCCTGTCAGTGTGTCTTTTAATCTAAAGTTTTCTTTCTTGCCACTTTCGCCATTGTTTTAGTTATGTTGTTCACAGACATTGAAGAAGCTTACCACTCTCTTATTGTATTATGTTGAATTCCTATAAAACACAATCATGGGAATCTGCATTTGGCTTTTTGTTATTCAGATTAACTATTTTTTGAAGTTCCCTCTTCAATAATGTTTCGAACCACTGATATTTTGTAGTGCATTAATGAATAATTAAAATTTTAAGCTGTCTTCATCATTTACTGAAATATTTCTCATCATTTGTACAACAACAACAACAAAGCCTTGGACATTTCTTTGTACTGCTTGGTAGGGTTTCGGTTTTTGGGTCTGNTGATATATGACGATGAAAATAAAAGAAATATTACTAAATTCATTGTTAAGTTTTTCCAATTGATACATGATCTCTAAAAATAGGTTCACTCATAAGAGACCCTGGCATTTTCAATTTCATGTTCATTGATATCTTGCTTCTCGTCTACAACTTAATGCTGTGATTTTTTCCTTTCTTTTATTTGATCTTTAATCACTTTGTATACTTAATAGCTTTTTGAAGAGAACTTCTTCGGCTTTACAAGGAATTTTTTATTTTTTATAGGATAATATTTATATTAACCGTAATGGTTGCCGAATTTTAAAATTAAAAGAAATATCTTTTAAAATCTTAGAACTTAATTATAAAATATTTAGAGATGTATAGTGCCTTGATAACTCTAAGTTAATTTGCTCAGTGTTAGCAGCTGAAACATGGTTCCAGCTTGATCGTTGATGGGGGAAGGTCAAAATTTTGCCATGTGCATGTAACTGCATACCATTGAATTTTGCAATTTATTAAATATTTGCTTAATACTGTTACAAATGCATGCTTGAAAAGATTATTGACTCACTGAACATCGTAATATCTTCCCTTTGCTATTTCAGGCACCCCTTTTTCCATGTCCTATTTCCCTTTTATGTTTTTCTCTTGAACAGAATAATATTTGATGTGGTTTCCCATTTTTCTGTAATGAACATTTTTTTCTTAATGACATGATTTAATAAGCAGATTCTTTTTACATTGTATGACGTTTGTTGGTAGCATCTATGCAAGTAGAGCTGTTTTTTATTTCGATTTGTATACTAATGAAAATCTATAGAATGGAATTCATAAAGCTTTAACTTTGTTTCTTATCTGCACAGACTGCACTCTACTTTCACGCATATTTCTTGCCAGCATGTGAGCCTTACTAACTAAATACTTTTCTCAAGCTACACACACCACTTTTATGTTTATCCTAAAACATTGCTAGCAGTTAACCGACCTCTGTTGCACAGCACATTTATTCCTGTCGACCAAATGTATGGAAGCAGTTTCCATGTCTGGTAAAAATTTCTTTTTCACTCTATGTTCCCTGTCAGTGTGTCCTTTAAACTAAAGTTTTCTTTCTTGCCACTTTCGCCATTGTTTTAGTTATGTTGTTCACAGACATTGAAGAAGCTTACCACTCTTATTGTATTATGTTGAATTCCTATAAAACACAATCATGGGAATCTGCATTTGGCTTTTTGTTATTCAGATTAACTATTTTTTGAAGTTCCCTTTTCAATAATGTTTCGGACCACTGATATTTTGTAATGCATTAATGAATAAATTAAAATTTTAAGCTGTCTTCATCATTTACTGAAATATTTCTCATCATGTGTACAACAACAACAACAACAAAGCCTTTATCCCACTACATGGTGTCGGCTACATGTACCCTTTTTCTCCACTGCATCCTATTTAGTGTCATATTTTCATCATGTGTACATTTATTATTAATCTTATTTATTTATTTATCTTTTTTCTTGTGTGTGCGTGGACATTTCTTTGTATTGCTTGTTAGGGTTTCGGTTTTTGGGTCTGATTTCACGTGACTGTTGATTCATACATCCATTTGACAAGAAATTCTGTGATGGTAAAATAGTAAATGAAATGTTAGCATGCATGGACCATTTTTCTTATCTTCCATTAGATTCACTATTATCATTGCTTCAATTTTTTTTTTTCATTTTGATAATCTCAATGTAACTCAGGTTTTCTTCTGCATGCTGAATTGCTGACAATGAGGTCTCATTGGCAAAACTGATCTTCTTTATTGATGTTTAATAAATGTTAATTTTGTTTTCTATAACAAAATTGCTTTTTCTTACCTTAGATATTTGATCTTCTTCGCGGACAACTATGGTACACTCCCAACCCAGGCATCTATATTAAGCTGATTGTCATGCTTGGTAAATGCAAACAGCCTGACCGAGCACATGCACTCTTTCAAGCCATGTCTGATGAGGGTTGCATCATAAACCATGAAACATATACCGCTCTTGTTTCAGCCTACAGCAGGAGCGGTCTTTTTGATAAAGCATTTTTCCTGCTTGAAAATATGAAGAATACTGATGGTTGTCATCCGGATGTTCAAACCTACTCCATTCTCATCAAATCTTGCTTGCATTACTTCAAATTTGATAAAGTCCAGTTCCTACTCGCAGACATGAAAAACCTGGGAATTGAGCCAAACACTGTCACCTTCAATATACTTATTGATGCTTATGGGAAAGCAGAGAGGTATACATTTTGATTTTAGTTCCAAAGATTCGGAACTACCTTCTTGTCTATCATAGCTTTTAAGTGGTTTACCTTAACTGTTTTAGTTCAGTAAGCAAACTGCAAGTAATTTATTGTGAAATGAAAAATTCCTTATCAGCAGGGGTTCAGAACCATATAATACAATTGTTGCAACTGTTTCTCAAAATTTTTATGTTGACTTCTACTTTTTCATCTCCAAGCCATAACATTACAAGTTCTAAAATGCTTTCCTCTTCTCCCTCTGATAGATTTGCAGAGATGGAATCTACGCTAATGGAAATGCTAGGGAACCATGATTGCAAGCCTGACATCTGGACAATGAATGCTACTCTACGAGCTTTCGGGGGAAGTGGGCAGNTATGAAATTTGGTGCAATCGACGGTTGGACAACATAAAAACTGCTGTTGGGTTGTGTAATTGATGACGTGGGAGGTCTTTGAACGTCCGAGAGAGATTGTAACATTGATTCAATTAGTGTACAGACACACTAACTGGTAGAAATCAAATGATACAACACTCTAATAATGGATACAGGTAAAAAAGTTTCCAAATAATATTAACCAAGCAAAAGTGTTTCAATCCAAGTATTACAACCTATTTATGGGTTCCAAGCAAATTAACCCAAATAAAATTCTAACTAAAGTAGGGAACCAGAAGGGGGTTCAACCAACTCATGTGGGCTAGGGAAGGTTGAACCAATCCTTCTTGGACTGATTCTCACATCTCAGACTCCTACTCAAGAGCAGAAGTGGGAGTTATGCACATCACAGATGTCCGTGTCACATGTCTCATCATGGACCGGCGCAAGCCTCACTTGAAGCTTTCTTCCCGTGCCTTAAGATGCTTATCTTGCGCATCGATTTTAGGTGCACTTCTTGAATGCTTTTTTTAACAATGATGAAATTTGGTCTCCAAGGCGCCTCTCTTGAGTTTAACACTCAAAATACCCTCATAGCTTTAGTAAAGACGTCACTAATCACTTCATGATCTAATCAAATATTTCTTTAGGCATTGACACTTTGTAAACCTAGTGCTACATCAATTCTTTAAATCTCTACTAACTCTTCTCTAAAGAGTTGTTGTGGCTTATAATAGGCAGTGGAGTGTTGTAGGTATAAGAGATCATCATGTGATGTCACCTATAAAATAAAGCTCTCTACTTCCTAAAAATGGATTAGTTTAAAACATTTGTTGGCATTTACTATTATTGGAATTTTTATAGCGACATGTTGACCATTCAAAATTATTGCAATTCCATAAAAAATAGTTGTATGATCAGTATTAATAATTGGAACAATCTCATGTTTAGAATTGGCAGCTAGATAATTCTGAAATAAAATAAAAGAAACATATATAGGAAGAGAATAAAAACAAACCAATGAGTTTCAAAGTTGTCTTCCAATTCAATCCTCTAGGATCCTTGTTGGAGGTCGACCGGTCTCACCTTTTTGAATTTCCACGAACCTTATTTTAACGACACTATTATATTATGGTTACAACCAAAGCATGTATCTTTTCTTGTGTATAAGTCTATCGGTTATTTATCATAAGCCATATTGATCAAGTGTGAAACCTTGTGCTAACCATGATTGATTTAAAATTGGTCTATTTGGCAAGTTTTCACTCCTATTCTTCACTCAATGTTTATGAGGTTCTCGTGGATAACACAATTTTTTTGTTGTTAAAGCTTCTAGGATCAGTTGGTTCTAATTTCACTGACTGACAAGCTAGAGATTGTGACAACTCAGAATAATGAAATCATTGCTTGTCATCATCCCCCACTATTTTCACTTTATACTAACGAGAAGTTATTCTTTTCAAATCAAATGGTTATTACTAAAACAAGCCATCATAACCTACTGACCATTCTTATTGAAAGGGGTTTCTTGCTATTAAGATAGGTTCTTAACCATGGGTTTGCTTCTATATGATCATGAAGTCTTTATTAGAGAATAAAACTGAGATATCTAATTAGAATTATAGCTACAAAATCAATTCATATTTTCAAATTTAACACAGAACTATTCAAATATAAATTGGCCAAAAGGAAATTTTTGGAGCCCACTCTCGTGTCATAAGTTGCAATGAGCCCTATAAAATGTGAAGGGCATGAACCGAATAACTTTTGGCAACCTTTTAAATATAGGACAATAGGATATACTAATCCTTTAAAAAATTTTAATTCACAAATTATTCATTGTTCACCCTTTTCTTGTAAAAAAGCTGATACTATATTATCATTTATTCTTGAAAACTTTATTAGATTGTTCTATACATGCTAATTTGGCAATAGCTGTTTGGTTAAGTGATACCGGAGGAAAAGACCCAAATATTCACGAAAGAACACAATTTTTATTACTGAATTCAAAAGGATACAAACGAGTCCCTTGCTATATGAAATAAACCACAACAAACATACAAACAGAAAGGACAAGACGACGCTGTGAAAATATAAGATAGAAAGCAACGCAAAATACATAAATGGCTATCTAGGAAATGGGGACAAGGGTGGTGGTTGGAAAAAAAAGCTGGCGACTGCTGCAGGATTGCAGGAGGGAGCTGAGGTGCTTGGGGCAGCAGCAGACCAGTGGCGGGGTCTGGACAACAGGGCTGGATGGCAGTGGAGACAGGCGTCGAGGGCTGGACAACAGTTGTGAAAGGTGTCGATGGTTGGACAGCAGCATGGACAGGCCCAAGTGGGTTGTTGGCTGCAGGGGCTGGTCGAGGAGGGGGGCCTTGACGGACTGTTGGAGGGTGCAGGGATAGCTGTGGAAAGTTCCGAACAGCAGTGAGGAAGGTGTCAGCTGGCTGGCGGCAACAGTAACACGTTTGTGGTAGTTGCTAAAGTACCGCAGGCGGTAAGCTCCCGCATCATTAAGTGTCCATGAAATACAATCATGAAGAATGGTAATTTGTACTCTAATACTCTTACAATAGCAAGCTCCTTGTATGCTTAGTAAACTTATTCAGTATGATGTTTCTGAAACTAGCTTCTGTTGATCTATGGATTTTCAATCAATAGTTTGAAATCAGATGAAAAATATTGACTTTATCTAGTTTGACATGACATGATTTAGTAGACACCTCTCAACATAGAATTTTTCATTTTGCCACCAACGGGAAAGAAAAATAGAAAAGAAGGAATGCCTTGCCAATTTCTTTCCAATGCCATAACCTTGGATTCACTGACCAAATACCGATATATGATGATGGAAATAAAAGAAATACTACTAAATTCATTGTTAAGTTTTCCCAATTGATACATGATCTCTAAAAATAGGTTCACTCCAGGCATTTTCTATTTCATGTTCATTGATATCTTGCTTCTCGTCTACAACTTAATGCTGTGATTTTTTCCTTTCTTTTATTTGATCTTTAATCAATTTGTATACTTAATAGCTTTTTGAAGAGAACTTCTTCGGCTTTACAAGGAATTTTTAATTTTTTATAGGATAATATTTATATTAACCGTAATGGTTGCCGAATTTTAAAATTAAAAGGAATATCTTTTAAAATCTTAGAACTTAATTATAAAATATTTAGAGATGTATAGTGCCTTGATAACTCTAAATTAATTTGCTCAGTGTTAGCAGCTGAAACATGGTTCCAGCTTGATCGTTGATGGGGGAAGGTCAAAATTTTGCCATGTGCATGTAACTGCATACCATTGAATTTTGCAATTTATTAAATATTTGCTTAATACTGTTACAAATGCATGCTTGAAAAGATTATTGACTCACTGAACATCGTAATATCTTCCCTTTGCTATTTCAGGCACCCCTTTTTCCATGTCCTATTTCCCTTTTATGTTTTTCTCTTGAACAGAATAATATTTGATGTGGTTTCCCATTTGTCTGTAATGAATATTTTTTTCTTAATGACATTATTTAATAAGCAGATTCTTTTTACATTGTATGACGTTTGTTGGTTGCATCTATGCAAGTAGAGCTGTTTTTTATTCCGCTTTGTATACTAATGAAAATCTATAGAATGGAATTCATAAAGCTTTAACTTTGTTTCTTATCTGCACAGACTGCACTCTACTTTCACGCATATTTCTTGCCAGCATGTGAGCCTTACTAACTAAATACTTTTCTCAAGCCACACACACCACTTTTATGTTTATCCCAAAACATTGCTAGCAGTTTATCCTAAAACATTGCACAGCACATTTATTCCTGTCGGCCAAATGTATGGAAGCAGTTTCCATGTCTGGTAAAAATTTCTTTTTCACTCTATGTTCCCTGTCAGTGTGTCCTTTAAACTAAAGTTTTCTTTCTTGCCATTTTCACCATTGTTTTAGGTATGTTGTTCACAGACATTGAAGAAGCTTACCACTCTCTTATTGTATTATGTTGAATTCCTATAAAACACAATCATGGGAATCTGCATTTGGCTTTTTGTTATTCAGATTAACTATTTTTTGAAGTTCCCTCTTCAATAATGTTTCGAACCATTGATATTTTGTAGTGCATTAATGAATAATTAAAATTTTAAGCTGTCTTCATCATTTACTGAAATATTTCTCATCATTTGTACAACAACAACAACAAAGCCTTGGACATTTCTTTGTACTGCTTGGTAGGGTTTCGGTTTTTGGGTCTGATTTCACTGGACTGTTGATTCATACATCTATTTGACAAGAAATTATGTGATCATAAAATAGTAAATGAAATGTTAGCATGCATGGACCATTTTTCTTATCTTCCATAGATTCACTATTATCATTGCATCATTTTTTTTTTTCATTTTGATAATCTCAATGTAACTCAGGTTTTCTTCTGCATGCTGAATTGCTGACAATGAGGTCTCATTGGCAAAACTGATCTTCTTTATTGATGTTTAATAAATGTTAATTTTGTTTTCTATAACAAAATTGCTTTTTCTTACCTTAGATATTTGATCTTCTTCGCGGACAACTATGGTACACTCCCAACCCAGGCATCTATATTAAGCTGATTGTCATGCTTGGTAAATGCAAACAGCCTGACCGAGCACATGCACTCTTTCAAGCCATGTCTGATGAGGGTTGCATCATAAACCATGAATCATATACCGCTCTTGTTTCAGCCTACAGCAGGAGCTGTCTTTTTGATAAAGCATTTTTCCTTCTTGAAAATATGAAGAATACTGATGGTTGTCATCCGGATGTTCAAACCTACTCCATTCTCATAAAATCTTGCTTGCATTACTTCAAATTTGATAAAGTTCAGTTCCTACTCGCAGACATGAAAAACCTGGGAATTGAGCCAAACACTGTCACCTTCAATACACTTATTGATGCTTATGGGAAAGCAGAGAGGTATACATCTTGATTTTAGTTCCAAAGGTTCGGAACTACCTTCTTGTCTATCATAGCTTTTAAGTGGTTTTCCTTAACTGTTTTAGTTCGGTAAGCAAGCTGCAAGTAATTTATCGTGAAATGAAAAATTCCTTATCAGCAGGGGTTTATAACTATATAATACAATTGTTGCAACTGTTTCTCAAAATTTTTATGTTGACTTCTACTTCTTCATCTCCAAGCCATAATATTACAAGTTCTAAAATGCTTTTTTCTTCTCCCTCTGATAGATTTGCAGAGATGGAATCTACGCTAATGGAAATGCTCGGGAACCATGATTGCAAGCCTGACATCTGGACAATGAATGCTACTCTACGAGCTTTCGGGGGAAGTGGGCAGATTGAGATGATGGAGAAATGCTATGACAAGTTCCAGGGCTCGGGCATCTCTCCTGACATTAAAACATTTAACATACTCTTAGATAGTTATGGCAAGGCTAGAAAATATGAGAGAATGAGTGCAGTGATGGAGTACATGCAAAAATATTATTTCTCATGGACGTTGGTCACCTACAACGTGGTCATTGATGCATTTGGAAGAGCGGGGGATTTGAAGCAGATGGAATATATCTTTAGATTAATGAAATCTGAAAGGATAAAGCCAAATCGTGTTACTCTTTGCTCACTCATCAGAGCATATGGCAGAGCAGAAGCTGTTGATAAAATAAAGGCTGTCTTGAGGTATATAGAGAACTCAGACGTGATGTTAGACACTGTATTCTTCAATTGCTTGGTTGACGCATATGGGAGGACTGGTTGCCTATCAGAGATGAGGGAGGTGTTGGAGCTGATGCAGAAGAGAGCATGCAGACCTGATAAGATCACATATAGCACCATGATAAAGGCTTACCTTAGCAGAGGAATCAACGACCAAAGAGTTCATAACCTTCAAGATATCAGCCAAGAAGAGGCCTTGTCACTGTCTCAAAGGTCTTGCAGCCTATGATGGAGCTTGAGCGAGATGAAGCTATTAGTAAAAGCAGATTAACTTTGCATAAGGAGAAGGGAGTTGAGAAAATGCATCCACCTCACAGGTTAATGCTTGCATCTCAACAGGCTCTCTTTTCAGAAGACTTTTACTTTGATATATTTATGGCACATAATCCTAGAAATTGTGGGACAACACGGAGCTATATGAAGCATAGTACTGAAAAGCTGTACATGCTCGGAGTAGCATGATTCAACCAGTTGCAAATGAAACAGACCGCATCATTTATTTGAGCTAATTTGAGCTCACAGGCAAGTGAGATTGCTCTGTTGCCTGCGAATAAGTTTGTATTTGTATGAATTATCATGTATATATTTTCAAAATAACTAGCATTGCTCCCAATTTTCTCTAAATAATTCTTTCAAAGTCTAAAGAAGTGGATAGAGAAATACAATCACTGTTCTAACAAAAAAAATCAAATTTTCATTAATATATTCTCAGAAGAACAAGTACCGTCCCTAAACCCTTCATACAATCTGTTAAAGTTTGAAGAAGAGGAAAGAAAAATACCATCATTGATCTAACATAAAAAATAAGATATTTGCAATAGTAGAAAACTAAATTTTCATGTATATATTTTCAACTAACTAGCATTGCTCCTAAATTTTCTCCCAACAATTATTTCGAAGTTTGAAGAAGGGAAAATAGAAATTTAATCATTGTCTTAACATGAAAATTGAGATATTTGCAATAGTAAAAAATTGAATTTTCATGGATGTATTTTCAAAAGAACANTTAACTTAGCTTAAGGAGAAGGGAGTTGAGAAAATGCATCCACCTCGCAGGTTAATGCTTGCATCTCAACAGGCTCTCCTTTCAGAAGACTTTTACTTTGATATATTTATGGCACATAATCCTAGAAATTGTGGGACAACACGGAGCTATATGAAGCATAGTACTGAAAAGCTGTACATGCTCGGAGTAGCATGATTCAACCAGTTGCAAATGAAACAGACCGCGTCATTTATTTGAGCTAATTTGAGCTCACAGGCAAGTGAGATTGCTCAGTTGCCTGCGAATAAGTTTGTATTTGTATGAATTCTCATGTATATATTTTCAAAATACCTAGCATTGCTCCCAATTTTTCTCTAAATAATCCTTTCAAAGTCTAAAATAGTGGATAGAGAAATACAATCACTCTTCTAACAAAAAAAAAAAAATCAAATTCTCATTAATATATTCTCAGAAGAACAAGAACCGTCCCTAAACCCTTCATACAATCTGTTAAAGTTTGAAGAAGAGGAAAGAAAAATACCATCATTGATCTAACATAAAAAATAAGATATTTGCAATAGTAGAAAACTAAATTTTCATGTATATATTTTCAACTAACTAGCATTGCTCCTAAATTTTCTCCCAACAATTATTTTGAAGTTTGAAGAAGGATCTTAACATGAAAATTGAGATATTTGCAATAGTAAAAAATTGAATTTTCATGGATGTATTTTCAAAAGAACAAGTACTGCTCAATCCTTCTTAAGTTTAAAGAATGGAAAAGAGAAATGCAGTCATTGATTTATTTAACATGTATATTGAGACATTTCTAATTTTTTAAAAAAATAAATTATCATTGATGTATTTCCAAAATAACTAGCATTGCTTTTAAATTCTCTTCATAAAATCCTTTTCAAGTTTGGAGAGGAGGGAAATGAAATAAAATCATTGATATAACATGAAAACTAAGAAATTTGGAATAACAAAAAACCAAATTCTTATGAATACACTCTCANTCTAAGTTTAAAGAATGGAAAAGAGAAATGCAATCATTGATTTAACATGTATATTAAGACATTTCTAACTTAAAAAAAATAAATTATCATTGATGTATTTCCAAAATAACTAGCATTGCTTTTAAATTCTCTTCATAAAATCCTTTTCAAGTTTGAAGAGGAGGGAAATGAAATAAAATCAATGATATAACATGAAAATTAAGAAATTTGGAATAACAAAAAACCAAATTCTTATGAATACACTCTCAAAATAAGAAGCACTGCTCCAAAATTATCTCCATACAATTTTTTTAAATTTTGAAGAAGAGGAAAAGAGAAATGCAATCACTGATCTAACATAAAAATTAAGATATACATAATAGCAACGAACCGAATTCTCATTGGACATATTTTATCATCACTTCTAAATTTTTTTCATACAATCATTTTCCAAGTTTTAAGAAGAGGAAAGAGAAATGTAATTACAGATCTAACATAAAACCAAATTCTCATGGATGTCATTTCAAAATAACTAGCTATGCTTCTAAATTACCTCTATACAATCCTTTTTAAATAACTAAGGATGCTTGTAAATATCAGAAAACCACCAAATCATTAAACCACAAAAACATTGAATCATCTTAAATAACCAAATAGCAAAACAAGAAACAAATAGCTAAAAATATAACAAAGCAACAAAATACCACTATTTAATCACAACAAAGTGTGAGAGGGGGAGGCATTATAGATATAGATAAAAGAGGCGACGACAACTGAACAAAATGATTGAAATTTTGCCCTAAAATCACAGCAGCAAAAAAGAGGTGAGAAGGGGAATAGAAGGCAAAGCGAGGATAGTATCGGGGATATGTGGAAGTATAACACCATTTCCATTGGGACAGCAAAGGGATTTTGTAACTAAAATGGAGCATCCATAGCGAAATGCATCAACTCGTCCGTGTACCCCCTTTCTATGTTCCGCGGAGGACCGACGTCGAAAAGTAGGGCAAAAGCCGAATGTGGAAAGCTTCAAAACACATTTTGAAAATGAAAAACCACGAAAACAGTGCCCCAAACAAGCCGTAAGAATTGCTTACACTCAAATTTATAGTCAAATGAGACAAACTAAATGATATTAAAGTTTATTCAATCCGAGTGCAAGTGAGTCAGGTCATGCACTTAAAAAGGCATCGTCATATTTTGGAAGAACAAATGATCACTTAGTTTTAATATCATTAAGAAACTCAGATATTCATAAAATATCATTCGATTAAGGGAATCACGCTAAGTTATCTAATAGAGTAGATTGGATTCCAATAGTTTTTATGAAAAATGCAACTCCCAAAATCTTTAGACAGACCCCCATCATCTTCACAATAGAGAGCGAAATCTAGATGAGAAGGTTAAATTAAGGTCCGTGCTTTTAAAAATTTTCAATTTTCATCGCTGGACCACATTTGTCTGGCTACCACCATCAATAGATTATCATTGTTGTTAGCAGATCATCATCACTCAATCGTCATTGTCATCAGATCACCATCGCCGAGCTGTTGCTATCATCAAACCACCATAGCTCGATCGTTATCATTGCCTCCAGCTAGCCACCTTTATCGAATCACCATCGCCAAACCTCTATTGCATGGATGTCATTGATATTACACTAGATTTCCTTGACCTGACAGATATCACCATCGCAGTCCCTCAACCACAATTTCCTAGCCACCAACCCTTCCAATGATGTTGACATCAAAACTCCATTAGACGACCCTCATTGTTGGTTTTCTATCACCGCAACCAGTTTGTTACCACTTCCCCTAAAAACTCTCCCCATTACTTTAGTAAAAGTCCAGTTAAGAACTTCTAAATTTTTAATATTTCTTTTTAGTATTCAAGGGTAGACAACTTCTTATAACTTTTATTTTTATAGTGAAATCATTTTATCTTGGTCTAGCCTCGTTGTTTTCTCTATTTAGAATTTTCACTTAAAAATCGTTGGTAACTTCTCTGTTAACTCTTTTTTATTTGTTGGCACTCGATTTTCGTACAATATTAATATGTTAATATATCACTTTAATATCGCAAAATCTCTCCACACACAATTAGGACGACAAAAAAACTCGTTGTACGCGAACAACTCGTGTTCGTCTCGTTAAGTAGCTCGTGTTTGATTCATTCATTAAACAAGATTTATAAACGAGCGAAACACAAATAAATATTTATTCGTTCGTGTTCGACTAGTCTTGCCTGAAAATAAATAAATAATCATAGTTATATATATCATTTTATAATAATTTTTTATATGTGTTAAAAATACTAAATTTTGTTATTTTTAAAATTATTTGGTCAATACAATTATAGGGATATAAGTTTAGATGTTAGATATGTGAATAAACAAAATTTGGGTGGTATGATTCTAAAAGTTTCTAAACTATAGTCTCTTCTTCTTCTTATTTAGCATTCATATTTTTAATCATATAAGGATTGTGTAGTACTTATGTCAATGTCATGAGATTTTTCAACATAAATCCTCTGCACGCTCCCCTTTTAGCAGTGATGAACATTTAAATACATAAGAATTGAATAATATGTATATAAATAAGGGTGTAAACGAACCGAACACGAACGAACAGAGCTTCTGTTCGCATTCGATTCGTTTGAAATTTAGTTTGTTTGAAATAAGCTCATGTTCGAAATTGTTCGTGATGTTACTGTTCGTGTTCGTTTCTTAACGAACGAGTCGAACACGAGTTGTTCACGAACGACGAGCTAGTTTGACATTCCTAATATTAATATATATAACTAATATATTATATTAATTATATAACTTATATTATATAAATATATAATATCTATATTAGTATATTACTAATATAGTATATTAATATATTATTATTATTAATTTATTATATATTAT
>JXCR01133629.1:102851-141275 GCA_002079205.1 Phalaenopsis hybrid cultivar
TAATCATTATGATGTACACTCCTATCATATAGTGATGCTTGGCCTTAAAAAATGTGACATGCATCTATAGCATGACATCACATCAAATCCAATCTTGCAACTTATCTTTAATTTAAAATTCTACCAGATACCTCTTGTCGACACTAATCTCATTTCACTTTTTCAACCAAGTTAGGGAATATGAGTGAGAATATTTGTGGGTAATAAGGCTCAATTTATCTATCATTTATCATATTTTCAAAATTAATTTCATTTGTAATAAGATTCCACACCTTTCTCTTCATGGTACAATGAGTATGGAAGATGATATGTCTAAGCCACTATTGTTCTTTCTTCGGCTTGTTCTAGAGAACTCATTGAAGCCGAAGCATCTCACCATCATCTACGGGAAGTTGGTACTCCCCTCTATTCCCCTCGCCCCTTTGGTCATTACTCTTTACCTCCTTCACTGCACCCTGCAGTGTAAAAGGAATCACTCTTATGTTTGGGCAGTTGGTGGCAATTTGCCTATATTCATGAAACTTGAAATACTTCACGACAAAAAAATATTTGGGAGGGCCAGTCATCTTATCCTCTTGTGCTGGCTTCTTCTTAAGAGAGACATGTCTTGGGCCTCTAGCACGTGTGCTCTTGCTGCCTGATTCGATGATTGAACAATATTTTTGCTTGTTGTGGACCTGATACTACTGTGTTATCTCTCCACTTCAGAGCTTAGGTATGAACATCATGTAACTTTCAATAGGATTGTTGTTACATCACATTGTTAATGGGGTATCTTAATCCTCCAAGTTATTGAGTTATGATATCTTCCTCAGGCTCCACTAGCTCACATTTTAACATAAGATGTTCAAACTCAATAGTGCACTCATATATCGTGAGATTAGGAAAGGGACACTATAAGTGGCGAAGTCTCAAGAACAATCTCATTTGTAATGTGATGACAAGTACTTGCACTGAATCTCCTTCATCTTGGACCGGATTATGAAATTGTTTTTTTGCATATGCTGATGCAAGCGCTTCAGGCTCTCCCACCACAAGGAAGCACTTTTTTTTTTTTAATTTGATAGTAGCTAATTTCACTCTCCTATCAGGTGAAATGGCCATACTCCAAGACCTGTCCCGTATTCATCTAGATCAATACAGCCATCAAAATTTGACAAATCAACCTTCACTTCAAAGTCACCCTCTCTCCTTCTATACTCAATGCCAAATCGATGGGATATCGATTCTTTGTTGCTTGAAGTTTTTTGGTGAAAAGGATTTTTTACTCCTTAGTGGTCACCATTATTTTTGTGGGTGATTTCCCCATAGTCTTCTTTCAAAATCAATGAGCCTTTGCTGCAATTGGAGAATTTTTTACTGCATTCCTCGATGATAAGATCATAATACCTCGTTGATTGTTTCTCCTTGGCAGCATAGTGACTTGTTCTTTACTTGAGAGTTTTGGTTGATGTAGTGTTGTGAAACAATGGTTGGTGGAGTGTTTATGCCTTGGAATAGTTGTTGGGATGGATTTTTTGTGGAGCCAATAAAGTTAACGTCCGAAAACTTAGATTTTAGGCGAGGAATTATGGTATGAATTATTTGGGTATGAGTTGGTCAAAGATTTATGTTATATTCATTTTAGTTGTAGGAAGGACAAATCCCTAAAAAACTAGAGTTTGTTAGGTTCTGATACCAAATGACACTGATCTAGGTTTCTTAGATTGTGTGGAAAGATCAAGGGATGAGTAAGGATAGTAGTAGGATAGGTAACAAATGAGGAAGAAGTGATGACGGATGAAATTTTGTGCAATTGACGGTTGGATAACAGAAAAACTGCTGTTGGGTTGTGTAATTGATGGCATGGGAGGTCTTTGAACGTTTGAGAGAGATTGTAACATTGATTCAATTAGTCTACAGACACACCAACTGGTAGAAATCAAATGATACAACACTCTAATAATGGATACAGGTAGAAAAATCTCCAAATAACGTTAACCAACCAAAAGTGTTTCAATCCAAGTATTACAACCTATTTATGAGTTCCAAGCAAATTAACCCAAATAAAATTCTAACTAAAGTTGGAACCCTAGAAGAGGGGTTCAACCAACTCATGTGGGCTAGGGAAGGTTGAATCAGTACTTCTTGGAAGGACTGATTCTCACATCTCAAAGAAGGACTGATTCTCACATCTCAAACTCCTACTCAAGATCAGAAGCGGGAGTCATCCACAACATAGATGTCCTTGTCACATGTCTCATCATTGACCGGCGCAAGCCTCACTTGAAGCTTTCTTCCCGTGCCTTAAGACGCTTATCTTGCGCATCGATTTTAGGTGCACTTCTTGAATGCTTTTTCTAACAATGGTGAAATTTGGTCTCCAGGCCGCCTCTCTTGAGTTTAACACTCAAAGTATCCTCATAGCTTTAGTAAAGACGTCTCTAATCACTTCATTATCTAATCAAATATTTCTTTAGGCATTGACACTTTGTAAACCTGGTGCTACATCAATTCCCTAAATCTCTACTAACTCTTCTCTAAAGAGTTGTTGTGGCTTATAATGGGCAGTGGAGTGTTGTAGGTATAAGAAGATCATCATGTGATGTCACCTATAAAATAAAGCTCTCTACTTCCTAAAAATGGATTAGTTTAAAACATTTGTTGGCATTTACTATTATTGAAATTTTTATAGCGACATGTTGACCATTCAAAATTATTGTAATTCCATCAAAAATAGTTTTATGATCAGTATTAATAATTGGAACAATCGCATTGTTAGAATTGGCAGCTAGATAATTCTGAAATAAAATAAAAGAAACATAAATAGGAAGAGAATAAAAACAAACCAAGGAGTTTCAAAGTTGTCTTCCAATTCAATCCTCTAGGATCCTTGTTGGAGGTCGACCGGTCCCACCTTTTTGAATTTCCACAAACCTTATTTTAACAACACTATTATATTATGATTACAACCAAAGCATGTATCTTTTCTTGTGTATAAGTCTATCGGTTATTTATCATAAGGCATATTGATCAAGTGTGAAACCTTGTGTTAACCATGATTGATTTAAAATTGGTCTATTTGGCAAGTTTTCACTCCTATTCTTCACTCAATGTTTATGAGGATAACACAATTTTTTTGTTGTTAAAGCTTCTAGGATCAGTTGGTTCTAATTTCACTGACTGACAAGCTAGAGTTTGTGACAACTCAGAATAATGAAATCATTGCTTGCATCATCCCCCACTATTTTCACTTTATACTATCGAGAATATATTCTTTTCAGATCAAAGGGTTATTACTAAAACAAACCATCATAACCTACTGACCCTTCTTATTGAAAGGGGTTTCTTGCTATTAAGATAGGTTCTTAACCATGGGTTTGCTTCTATATGATCATGAAGTCTTTATTAGAGAATAAAACTGAGATATCTAATTAGAATTATAGCTAAAAAATCAATTCATATTTTCAAATTTAACACAGAACTATTCAAATATAAATTGGCTAAAAGGAAATTTTTGGAGCCCACTCTCGTGTCATAAGTTGCAATGAGCCCTATAAAATGTGAAGGGCATGAACCAAATAACTTTTGGCAACCTTTTAAATATAGGACAATAGGATATACTAATCCTTACAAAATTTTTAATTCACAAATTATTCATGGTTCACCCTTTTTTCGTAAAAAAGCCGTTACTATATTATCATTTATTCTTAAGAACTTTATTAGATTGTTCTATACATGCTAATTTGGCAATAACTGTTTGGTTAAGTGATACCGGAGGAAAAGACCCAAATATTCACGAAAGAACACAATTTTTATTACTGAATTCAAAAGGATACAAATGAGAATCTTGCGATATGAAATAAACCACAATAAACATACAAACAGAAAGGACAAGACGACGCTGCGAAAATATAAGATAGAAAGCACACAAAATACATAAACGGCTATCTAGGAAATGGGGACAAGGGTGGTGGTCGGAAAAAAAGCTGGCGACTGCTGCAGGATTGCAGGAGGGAGCTGAGGTGCTTGGGGCAGCAGCAGACCAGTGGTGGGGTCTGGACGACAGGGCTGGATGGCAGTGGAGACAGGCGCCGAGGGCTGGACAACAGTTGTGAAAGGTGTCGATGGTTGGACAGCAGCAGGGACAGGCCCAAGTGGGTTGTTGGCAGCAGGGGCTGGTCAAGGAGGGCCTTGACGGACTGTTGGAGGGTGCAGGGATAGCTGTGGAAAGTGCCGAACAGCAGCGAGGAAGATGTCAGCTGGCCGGCGGCAACAGTAACACATTCGTGGTAGTTGCTATAGTACCGCGGGCGGTAAATTAAGTGTTAATGAAAGACAATCATAAAGAATGGTAATTTGTACTCTAATACTCTTACAATAGCAAGCTCCTTGTATGCTTAGTAAACTTATTCAGTATGATGTTTCTGAAACTAGCTTCTGTTGATCTATGGATTATCCATCAATAGTTTGAAATCAGATGAAAAATATTGACTTTATCTAGTTTGACATGACATGATTTAGTAGACACCTCTCAACATAGAATTTTTCATTTTGCCACCAACGGGAAAGAAAGATAGAAAAGAAGGAATGCCTTGCCAATTTCTTTCCAATGCCATAACCTTGGATTCACTGACCAAATACCGATATATGATGATGAAAATAAAAGAAATACTACTAAATTCATTGTTAAGTTTTCCCAATTGATACATGATCTCTAAAAATAGGTTCAGACCAGGCATTTTCTATTTCATGTTCATTGATATCTTGCTTCTCGTCTACAACTTAATGCTGTGATTTTTTCCTTTCTTTTATTTGATCTTTAATCAATTTGTATACTTAATAGCTTTTTGAAGAGAACTTCTTCGGCTTTACAAGGAATTTTTAATTTTTTATAGGATAATATTTATATTAACCGTAATGGTTGCCGAATTTTAAAATTAAAAGGAATATCTTTTAAAATCTTAGAACTTAATTATAAAATATTTAGAGATGTATAGTGCCTTGATAACTCTAAATTAATTTGCTCAGTGTTAGCAGCTGAAACATGGTTCCAGCTTGATCGTTGATGGGGGAAGGTCAAAATTTTGCCATGTGCATGTAACTGCATACCATTGAATTTTGCAATTTATTAAATATTTGCTTAATACTGTTACAAATGCATGCTTGAAAAGATTATTGACTCACTGCACATCGTAATATCTTCCCTTTGCTATTTCAGGCACCCCTTTTTCCATGTCCTATTTCCCTTTTATGTTTTTCTCTTGAACAGAATAATATTTGATGTGGTTTCCCATTTGTCTGTAATGAATATTTTTTTCTTAATGACATTATTTAATAAGCAGATTCTTTTTACATTGTATGACGTTTGTTGGTTGCATCTATGCAAGTAGAGCTGTTTTTTATTCCGCTTTGTATACTAATGAAAATCTATAGAATGGAATTCATAAAGCTTTAACTTTGTTTCTTATCTGCACAGACTGCACTCTACTTTCACGCATATTTCTTGCCAGCATGTGAGCCTTACTAACTAAATACTTTTCTCAAGCCACACACACCACTTTTATGTTTATCCCAAAACATTGCTAGCAGTTTATCCTAAAACATTGCACAGCACATTTATTCCTGTCGGCCAAATGTATGGAAGCAGTTTCCATGTCTGGTAAAAATTTCTTTTTCACTCTATGTTCCCTGTCAGTGTGTCCTTTAAACTAAAGTTTTCTTTCTTGCCATTTTCACCATTGTTTTAGGTATGTTGTTCACAGACATTGAAGAAGCTTACCACTCTCTTATTGTATTATGTTGAATTCCTATAAAACACAATCATGGGAATCTGCATTTGGCTTTTTGTTATTCAGATTAACTATTTTTTGAAGTTCCCTCTTCAATAATGTTTCGAACCATTGATATTTTGTAGTGCATTAATGAATAATTAAAATTTTAAGCTGTCTTCATCATTTACTGAAATATTTCTCATCATTTGTACAACAACAACAACAAAGCCTTGGACATTTCTTTGTACTGCTTGGTAGGGTTTCGGTTTTTGGGTCTGATTTCACTGGACTGTTGATTCATACATCTATTTGACAAGAAATTATGTGATCATAAAATAGTAAATGAAATGTTAGCATGCATGGACCATTTTTCTTATCTTCCATAGATTCACTATTATCATTGCATCATTTTTTTTTTTCATTTTGATAATCTCAATGTAACTCAGGTTTTCTTCTGCATGCTGAATTGCTGACAATGAGGTCTCATTGGCAAAACTGATCTTCTTTATTGATGTTTAATAAATGTTAATTTTGTTTTCTATAACAAAATTGCTTTTTCTTACCTTAGATATTTGATCTTCTTCGCGGACAACTATGGTACACTCCCAACCCAGGCATCTATATTAAGCTGATTGTCATGCTTGGTAAATGCAAACAGCCTGACCGAGCACATGCACTCTTTCAAGCCATGTCTGATGAGGGTTGCATCATAAACCATGAATCATATACCGCTCTTGTTTCAGCCTACAGCAGGAGCTGTCTTTTTGATAAAGCATTTTTCCTTCTTGAAAATATGAAGAATACTGATGGTTGTCATCCGGATGTTCAAACCTACTCCATTCTCATAAAATCTTGCTTGCATTACTTCAAATTTGATAAAGTTCAGTTCCTACTCGCAGACATGAAAAACCTGGGAATTGAGCCAAACACTGTCACCTTCAATACACTTATTGATGCTTATGGGAAAGCAGAGAGGTATACATCTTGATTTTAGTTCCAAAGGTTCGGAACTACCTTCTTGTCTATCATAGCTTTTAAGTGGTTTTCCTTAACTGTTTTAGTTCGGTAAGCAAGCTGCAAGTAATTTATCGTGAAATGAAAAATTCCTTATCAGCAGGGGTTTATAACTATATAATACAATTGTTGCAACTGTTTCTCAAAATTTTTATGTTGACTTCTACTTCTTCATCTCCAAGCCATAATATTACAAGTTCTAAAATGCTTTTTTCTTCTCCCTCTGATAGATTTGCAGAGATGGAATCTACGCTAATGGAAATGCTCGGGAACCATGATTGCAAGCCTGACATCTGGACAATGAATGCTACTCTACGAGCTTTCGGGGGAAGTGGGCAGATTGAGATGATGGAGAAATGCTATGACAAGTTCCAGGGCTCGGGCATCTCTCCTGACATTAAAACATTTAACATACTCTTAGATAGTTATGGCAAGGCTAGAAAATATGAGAGAATGAGTGCAGTGATGGAGTACATGCAAAAATATTATTTCTCATGGACGTTGGTCACCTACAACGTGGTCATTGATGCATTTGGAAGAGCGGGGGATTTGAAGCAGATGGAATATATCTTTAGATTAATGAAATCTGAAAGGATAAAGCCAAATCGTGTTACTCTTTGCTCACTCATCAGAGCATATGGCAGAGCAGAAGCTGTTGATAAAATAAAGGCTGTCTTGAGGTATATAGAGAACTCAGACGTGATGTTAGACACTGTATTCTTCAATTGCTTGGTTGACGCATATGGGAGGACTGGTTGCCTATCAGAGATGAGGGAGGTGTTGGAGCTGATGCAGAAGAGAGCATGCAGACCTGATAAGATCACATATAGCACCATGATAAAGGCTTACCTTAGCAGAGGGATCAACGACCAAAGAGTTCATAACCTTCAAGATATCAGCCAAGAAGAGGCCTTGTCACTGTCTCAAAGGTCTTGCAGCCTATGATGGAGCTTGAGCGAGATGAAGCTATTAGTAAAAGCAGACTAACTTAGCATAAGGAGAAGGGAGTTGAGAAAATGCATCCACCTTGCTGGTTAATGCTTGCATCTCAACAGGCTCTCTTTTCAGAAGACTTTTACTTTGATATATTTATGGCACGTAATCCTAGAAATTGTGGGACAACACAGAGCTATATGAAGCATAGTACTGAAAAGCTATACATGCTCGGAGTAGCATGATTCAACCAGTTGCAAATGAAACAGACCGCGTCATTTATTTGAGCTAATTTGAGCTCACAGGCAAGTGAGATTGCTCAGTTGCCTGCAAATAAGTTTGTATTTGCATGAATTCTCATGTATATATTTCAAAATAACTAGCATTGCTCCCAATTTTTCTCTAAATAATCCTTTCAAAGTCTAAAGAAGTGGATATAGAAATACAATTACTGTCCTAACATGAAAATTGAGACATTTGCAATAGAAAAAAAATCAAATTCTCATTAATATATTCTCAAAAGAACAAGTACCGTCCCTAAACCCTTCATATAATCTCTTAAAGTTTGAAGAAGACGAAAGAAAAATACCATCATTGATCTAACATAAGAATTAAGATATTTGTTAGTAGAAAACTAAATTTTCATGTATATATTTTCAACTAACTAGTATTTCTCCTAAATTTTCTCCCAACAATTATTTCGAAGTTTGAAGAAGAGAAAATAGAAATTTAATCACTGTCTTAGCATGAAAATTGAGATATTTGCAATAGTAAAAAAATTGAATTTTCATAGATGTATTTTCAAAAGAGCAAGTATTACTCAATCCTTTCTAAGTTTAAAGAATGGAAAAGAGAAATGCAATCATTGATCTAACATGTATATTGAGACATTTCTAACTTAAAAAAAAAAAAAATTATCATTGATGTATTTACAAAATAACCAGCACTGCTTTTAAATTCTCTTCCTAAAATACTTTTCAAGTTTGAAGAGGAGGGAAATGAAATACAATCATTGATATAACATGAAAACTAAGAAATTTGGAATAACAAAAAACCAAATTCTTATGAATATACTCTCAAAATAAGAAGCACTGCTCCAAAATTATCTCCAGACAATTTTTTTCAAATTTTGAAGGAGAGGAAAAGAGAAATGCAATCACTGATCTAACATAAAAATTAAGATATACATAATAGCAAAGAACCGAATTCTCATTGGACATATTTTATATGGAACAAGCACCACTTCTAAATTTTTTTCATACAATCATTTTTCAAGTTTTAAGAAGAGGAAAGAGAAATGTAATTACAGATCTAACATAAGAATTGAGGTATCTGCAACATTAAAAAACGAAATTCTCATGGATGTCATTTCAAAATAACTAGCTATGCTTCTAAATTACCTCTATACAATCCTTTTTAAATAACTAACGATGCTTGTAAATATCAGAAAAACCACCAAATCAAAAAATCACAAAAACATCGAATCATCTTAAATAACCAAATAACAAAACAAGAAACAAATAGCTAAAAATATAACAAAGCAACAAAATACCATTATTTAATCACAACAAAGTGTGAGAGGGGGAGACATTATACATATAGATAAAAGAGGCGACAACAACTGAACAAATGGATTGAAATTTTGCCCTAAAACCACAACAACAAAGAAAGAGGTGGGAGGGGGAATAGAAGGCAAAGCGAGGATAATATCAGGGATATGTGGAAGTATAACACCATTTCCATTGGAGTAGCAAAGGGATTTTGCAACTAAAATGGAGCATCCATAGAGAAATGCATCGGCTCCTCCGCGTACCACCTTTCTACGTTCCGCGAACGACCAATACCGAAAAGTAGTACAAAAGCCGAATGTCGAAAGCTTCAAAACACATTTTGAAAATGAAAAGCCACGAAAACAGTGCCCCAAACGAGCTATAAGAATTGCTTACACTCAAATTTATAGTCAAATGAGACAAACTAAATGATATTAAAGTTGATTCAATTCAAGTGCAAGTGAGTCAGGTCATGCACTTAACAAGGCATCATCATATTTTGGAAGACCAAATGATCACTTAGTTTTAACAGCATTAAGAAACTCAGATATTCATAAAATATCATTCGATTAAGGGAATCACGCTAAGTTATCTAATAGAGTAGATTGGATTCCAATAGTTTTTATGAAAAATGCAACTCCCAAAATCTTTAGACAGACCCCCATCATCTTCACAATAGAGAGCGAAATCTAGATGAGAAGGTTAAATTAAGGTCCGTGCTTTTAATAATTTTCAATCTTCACCGCCGAACCACATTTGTCTGGCTACAACCATCATTAGATTATTATTGTTGTTAGCAGATCATCATCACTCAATTGTCATTGTCATCGGATCACCATCGTCGGGCTGTCGCTATCATCAAACCACCACAGCTCGGTCGTTATCGTTGCCTTCAGCTAGCCACCTTTATCGAATCACCCTCGCCAAACCTCTATTGCATGGATGTCATTGCTATTACATTAGATTTCCTTGACCTGACATATATCACCATCGCGGTCCCCCAACCACAATTTCCTAGCCACCAGCCCTTCCAATGATGTTGACATCAAAACTCCATTAGATGGCCCTCACCGTTGGTTTTCTATCACTGCAACCAGTTTGCTACCACTTCCCCTAAAAGTTCTCGCCATTACTTTAGTAAAACTCCAGTCAAGAACTTCTAAATTTTTAATATTTCTTTTTAGTATTTAAGGGTAGTCAACTTCTTATAACTTTTGTTTTTATAGTGAAATCATTTTAACTTGGTCTAGCCTCGTTGTTTTCTCTATTTAGAATTTTCACTTAAAAATCGTTGGTAACTTCTCCGTTAACTCTTTTTTATTTGTTGGTACTCGATTTTCGTACAATACTAATATGCTAATATATCACTTTAATATCGCAAAATCTCTCCGCACACAAATATGACGATAAAAAAACTCGTTGTGCGCTAACAACTCGTGTTCGTCTCATTAAGTAGCTCGTGTTTGATTCGTTCATTAAACAAGATTTATAAACGAGCTGAACACAAACAAATGTTTGTTCGTTCGTGCTCGACTAGTCTTGCCTGAAAATAAATAAATAATCATATTTGTATATAGATATATATATATCATTTTATAATAATTTTTTATATGTGTTCAAAATACTAAATTTTGTTATTTTTAGAATTATTTGGTCGATGCAGTTATTGGGATGTAAGTTTAGATGTTAGATATGTGAATAACCAAGATTTGGGTGGTATGCTTGTAAAAGTTTCTAAACTATAGTCTCTTCTTCTTCTGATTTAACATTCATTTTTTTAATTATATAAGGATTGGGTATGTCATGAGATTTTTCCACATAAATCCTCTGCACGACATTTAAATACATAAGAATTGAATAATATGTATATAAATGCCCCCCACAACTCGCAGCCTCAACGCCCCATCTCTTTTACCGCATCGCTTATTTCAGAAGCAATCCCAATCAAAAATCATATATAAAAATAAGAATAACCAGAAAATTTTCAGCCTCTTCTTATTTGAAGCCAAATTCTGAAATTAAAAAAAATATATATATTTAAGATTGTGTAGGTTAGAATTGAGTCGAAAATGAGTTTATTTCGAACACATAAATTTCAAACAAGACGAATAAGAACAAGTTAATTAACGAATTATTTTGAACATATAAGATTTTGTACTAGCTCAATATGTTCGGCTCGATTACAAACCTCCACAATAAATATAATTATATAAAATTATTAAACTAAAAAGTAAGGATCAATTTGTATTCAATTTTTTGTTCTTTTAATTTCTAAAAATATTAGGAATGAAACACATCCAAAAATTTTTTTTTTGAAAAATTCTTACATATTGAAAATTTATAAGTTTATATTTATTATTTTCATGATGCATTCACTTTATGGAGAAATATTTGTGTACTTGAAAGGCATGCAGCGCTGCGTATGTCAGGTAAGTTACACGAAGGGTATTGAGGGTTATATCAACGTAATACCTCCTGTAACCCAACTGTAATCTACATGCAACTAGTAAGTTCCGAGCTTCTGTTTCCATATATTTGTAAGTTATAAGTAGGTTACAAATAGGTTACAGAGGGTATAACTTAGATATAACCCTCAATACTCTCCCTCATAACAGACATAAATATTTCTCAACTTTAGGCAGCTCGGTTGCTCAGAGAAGCCATCTTTGACGACTTTCCGGCTCAGTCCAACCGGGGTCGGACCGGTGGCATCATCGGAATTTCCTAAAATTTCGAATCCCTAATTGAATTTGNGGCAACGAACCGAATTCTCATTGGACATATTTTATCATCACTTCTAAATTTTTTTTATACAATCATTTTCTAAGTTTTAAGAAGAGGAAAGAAAAATGTAATTACAGATCTAACATAAAACCAAATTCTCATGGATGTCATTTCAAAATAACTATGTATGCTTCTAAATTACCTCTATACAATCCTTTTTAAATAACTAAGGATGCTTGTAAATATCAGAAAACCACCTAATAAAAAAACCACAAAAACATTGAATCATCTTAAATAACCAAATAGCAAAACAAGAAACAAATAGCTAAAAATATAACAAAGCAACAAAATACCATTATTTAATCACAACAAAGTGTGAGAGGGGAGACATTATACATATAGATAAAAGAGGCGGCGACAACTGAACAAAAAAATTGAAAATTTGCCCTAAAACCACAGCAGCAAAAAAGAGGTGGGAGGGGGAATAGAAGACAAAGCGAGGATAATATCGGGGATATGTGGAAGTATAACACCATTTCCATTGGGGCAGCAAATGGATTTTGTAACTGAAATGGAGCATCCATAGCGAAAATGCATCGGCTCCTCCGTGTACCCCCTTTCTACGTTCCGCTGACGACCAATGCCAAAAAGTAGGGCAAAAGCTGAATGTTGAAAGCTTCAAAACACATTTTGAAAATGAAAAACCACGAAAACAGTGCCCCAAACAAGCCATAAGAATTGCTTACACTCAAATTTATAGTCAAATGAGACAAACTAAATGATATTAAAGTTTATTCAATCCGAGTGCAAGTGAGTCAGGTCATGCACTTAAAAAGGCATCATCATATTTTGGAAGACCAAATGATCACTTAGTTTTAACATCATTAAGAAATTCATATATTCGTAAAATATCATTCAATTAAGGGAATCACACTAAGTTATCTAATATAGTAGATTGGATTTCAATAGTTTTTATGAAAAATGCAACTCCCAAAATCTTTAGACAGGCCCCCACCATCTTCACAATAGAGAGCGAAATCTAGATGAGAAGGTTAAATTAAGGTCCGTGCTTTTAATAATTTTCAATCTTCACCGCCGGACCACATTTCTTTGGCTACCTCCATCATTAGATTATCATTGTTGTTAGCAGATCATCATCACGCAATTGTCATTGTCATCGGATCACCATCGCCGGGCTGTTGCTATCATCAAACCACCATAGCTTGGTCATTATCGTTGCCTTCAGCTAGCCACCTTTATCAAATCACCATTGCCAAACCTCTATTGCATGGATGTTATTGCTATTACATTAGATTTCCTTGACCTGACAGATATCACCATTGCGGTCCCCCAACCACAATTTCCTAGCCACCAATCCTTCCAATTATGTTGGCATCAAAACTCCATTAGATGACACTCATCGTTGGTTTTCTATCACCGCAACCAGTTTGCTACCACTTCCCCTAAAAACTCTTGCCATTACTTTAGTAAAAGTCCAATTAAGAACTTCTAAATTTTTAATATTTCTTTTTAGTATTCAAGGGTAGTCAACTTCTTATAACTTTTATTTTTATAGTGAAATCATTTTAACGTGGTCTAGCCTCGTTGTTTTCTCTATTTAGAATTTTCACTTAAAAATCGTTGGTAACTTCTCCGTTAACTCTTTTTTATTTGTTGGCACTCGATTTTCGTGCAATATTAATATGTTAATATATCACTTTAATATCGCAAAATCTCTCCTCACACAATTAGGACGACAAAAAAACTCGTTGTACACGAACAACTCGTGTTCGTCTCGTTAAGTAGCTCGTATTTGATTCATTCATTAAACAAGATTTATAAACGAGCGAAACACAAATAAATATTTATTCGTTCGTGTTCGACTAATCTTGCCTGAAAATAAATAAATAATCATATTTATATATATCATTTTATAATAATTTTTTATATGTGTTAAAAATATTAAATTTTGTTATTTTTAAAATTATTTGGTCAATACAATTATAGGGATATAAGTTTAGATGTTAGATATGTGAATAAACAAGATTTGGGTGGTATGCTTCTAAAAGTTTCTAAACTATAGTCTCTTCTTTTTCTTATTTAACATTCATATTTTTAATTATATAAGGATTGGGGGGGTACTTATGTCAATGTCATGAGATTTTTCCACATAAATCCTCTGCGCACTGCCCTTTTAGCAGTGATGTACATTTAAATACATAAGAATTGAATAATATGTACATAAATGCCCCCACAACTCGCAGCCTCAACACCCCCATCTTTTTTACCACATCGCTTATTTCAGGAGCAATCCCAATCAAAAATCATATATAAAAATAAGAATAACTAGAAAATTTTCAACCTCTTTTCAAATAAAATTTTCAACATCTTCTTATTTGAAGACAAAATTTGAAATAAAAAAAAATATTTAAGATTGTGTAGCTTAGAATTGAGTCGAAAATGAGTTTATTTCGAACACATAAATTTCAAACAAGTCGAATACGAACAAGTTAATTAACGAATTATTTCGAACATATAAAATTTCGAACGAGCCCAAAATAAACAAGTTTTGAGCTCGTTTATGTCCGGCTCAATTACAGCCTAAACTAAAAAGTAAGTATAACTTTGTATTCAAATTTTTGTTCTTTTAATTTTTAAAAATATTAAGAATGAAACACATCCAAAATTTTTTTTTTAAAATTCTTACATATTGAAAATTTATAAGTTGATATTTATTATTTTCATGATGCATTCACTTTAGGGAGAAATATTTGTGTATTTAAGAGGTACGCAACGCTGCATATGTCAGGTATGTTACAGGATGGGTATTGGGGGGTTATATCCGCATAATATCCTGTGTAACCTAATTGTAACCTACCTGTAACTAGTAAGTTCCGCGCTTCTGTTTTCATATATTTATAAGTTACGGGTGGATTACAAATAGGTAATAGAGGGTATAACGCGGATATAATACTTAATGCTCTCCCTGTAACCTACCTGACGTACATAAATATTTCTAAACTTTTGGCAGCCCGGTCGCTCAGACAAGCCAACATCTTTGACGACCTTTCACGCTCAGTCCAACCGGGGTCGGACCGGTGGCATCATCGGAATTTCCTAAAATTTTGAATCCCTAATTGAATTTGGTCGATTAGAATTTGGAAGCTGGGGAGGAGCCACTAATAAAGCAACTAGTGACCATAAATTCTGCATCCCTCCTTTTTTCTCGCTTCTTCTATTCTCTTCCTCCAATCGTCTAACCCCGAGGTTGTCGTTATCTCGCCTCGAGCAATCTCGGCTTTGGTTTATGAGGTAAGAAGAGCCGATTACGCATGCAAAATGGTTTCATCTGTGCCATCCGGCGCTAGATTTTTGTTCTGATCTGCTGATATTTAGAAGGATTTTTTAGCGCAGTAACTGCGGCGACTTCTAGGGCTGCTTGCGAGATCTATTTATTTAAGTGGGATTCTTTGAATTTTGATTTAATTTTGGTTTTTTGCGGCCGTCCTCTTTTTAGTGAGCTTTCTGGATATCGGGACTTTGTTTTCCCCTTGTTTTCGTGACATGATATGGTTCGTTTTCCTTTTTTATTCGATTAAATTATGGAATATCAAATACATGTTTTGTTTTGTTTTGTATTACACGAGTCGCGTCCTTCATTATGGAGTCAACTATAGAAATTTTTTGTGATAAATTGTCTTGGATATAGCTCTCTTAAGAGCTTGGTTATGCTGACTTCATTNTTAAAATATCTTAATTTTTTTATATATAATTATTTTAAATTATTTTATATTTGAACAATAACGATTCGAACACGAATGTACACATCACTGTTCGTGTTTGGTTCTTTTAACTAACCGAACGAAAAAAATTTGTTCACGTTCGTCTCGTTTACTTATCGAACGAATAAAACACGAACTCATTAACGATCCGAACAAGAACCGTTCGCGAACAACAAGTTTTTTTGACAGCCCTATATATAAATGCCCCCACAACTCGCAGCCTCAACGCCCCCATCTTTTTTACCACATCACTTATTTCAGAAGCAATCCCAATCAAAAATCATATATAAAAATAACAATAACCAGAAAATTTTCAACCTCTTCTTATTTGAAGCCAAATTCTAAAATTAAAAAAAATTATATTTAAGATTGTGTGGCTTAGAATTGAGTCGAAAATGAGCTTATTTCGAACACATAAATTTCAAACAAGTCGAATACGAACAAGTTACTTAACGAATTATTTTGAACATATAAAATTTCGAACGAGCCCAAAATGAACAAGTTTTGAGCTCGTTTATGTTCGGCTCAATTACAACCCTCCACAATAAATATAATTATATAAAATTATTAAACTAAAAAGTAAGGATAAATTTGTATTCAATTTTTTGTTTTTTTAATTTTTAAAAATATTAGGAATGAAACACATCCAAAATTTTTTTTTTTGAAAAATTCTTACATATTGAACTTTTATAAGTTTATATTTATTATTTTCATGATGCATTCACTTTAGGGAGAAATATTTGTGTACTTAAGAGGTACGTAGTGCTGCGTACGTCAGGTAGGTTACAGGGAGGGTATTGGGGGTTATATCCGCGTAATGCCCCTGTAACCTAATTGTAACCTACCTGTAACTGGTAAGTTCCACGTTTCCATTTAAATATATTTATAAGTTATAGGTGGGTTACAAATATATAAGAAAAAGTATAACACAGATATAACCTTTAATATTCTCCCTGTAAACTAACTGAATATTTCTAAACTTTAGGCAGCTCGGTTTGACGACTTTTAGCCTCAGTCCAACCGGGGTCGGACCGGTGGCATCATCGGAATTTCCTAAAATTTCGAATCCCTAATTGAATTTGGTCGATTAGAATTTGGAAGCTGGGGAGGAGACACTAATAAAGCAACTAGTGACCATAAATTCTGCATCCCTCCTTTTTTCTCGCTTCTTCCATTCTCTTCCTCCAATCGTCTAACCCCGAGGTTGTCGTTATCTCGCCTCGAGCAATCTCGGCTTTGGTTTATGAGGTAAGAAGAGCCGATTACGCATGCAAAATGGTTTCATCTGTGCCATCCGGTTCTAGATTTTTGTTCTGATCTGCTGATATTTAGAAGGATTTTTTAGCGCAGTAACTGCGGCGACTTCTAGGGCTGTTTGCGAGATCTATTTATTTAAGTGGGATTCTTTGAATTTTGATGTAAATTTTGGTTTTTTGCGGCCGTCCTCTTTTTAGTGAGCGTTCTGGATATCGGGACTTTGTTTTCCCCTTGTTTTCGTGACATGATATGGTTCGTTTTCCTTTTTTATTCGATTAAATTATGGAATATCAAATACATGTTTTGTTTCTGTTTTGTATTACACGAGTCGCGTCCTTCATTATGGAGTCGACTATAGAAATTTTTTGTGATAAATTGTCTTGGATATAGCTCTCTTAAGAGCTTGGTTATGCTGACTTCATTTCTTTTTCTGCCATATTGCAGCTCAAAGGAGAAACCGACTCTCGGGTAAGTTTGAAATGTTTTATGTGCTATTCTGTTTTATTCATACTGATAACGGGGCAAAAGGATTTTTGTGCTTTTTTGAGTAGAATATGTTCTTTTTAATCCAGTTGTTGCAGCAAAAATCTTTTCTTTATCTTGGAATTCCACCAAGTTTGGTTTATGTTTTTGATATAACTGGATGCTGTATATGCCTCTTTATTTNGAATGGTTTCATCTGTGCCATCCGGCCCTAGATTTTTGTTCTGATCTGCTGATATTTAGAAGGATTTTTTAGCACAGTAACTTCGGCGACCTCTAGGGCTGCTTGCGAGATCTATTTACTTAAGTGGGATTCTTCGAATTTTGATGTAAATTTTGGTTTTTTGCCGCCGTCCTCTTTTTAGTGAGCGTTCTGGATATAGGGACTTTGTTTTCCCCTTGTTTTCGTGACATGATATGGTTCGTTTTACTTTTTTTTTCTATTAAATTATGGAATATCAAATACATGTTTTGTTTCTATTTTGTATTACACGAGTCGCGTCCTTCATTATATAGTCGACTATAGAAATTGTTTGTGATAAATTGTCTTGGATATACCTCTCTTAAGAGCTTGGTTATGCTGACTTCGTTTCTTTTTCTGCCATATTGCAGCTCAAAGGAGAAACCGACTCTCGGGTAAGTTTGAAATGTTTTATGTGCTATTCTGTTTTATTCATACTGATAACGGGGCAAAAGTATTTTTGTGATTTTTTATTGCAGCAAAAATCTTGTGTTTATCTTGGAATTCCACCAAGTTTGGTTTATGTTTTTGATATAACTGGATGCTGTATATGCCTCTTTATTTTATTGCTGTTTTGTGTTTTTGAAGCTTGTTTGTGTTTCGATATGTTTCTTTTCCAAGCAAATATTTTCTGTTGGCTGGAATTTGTTTTCATCACAGCTGTGATGCGCCAGAGTGGGAGTATTTATTAAGATTTTTTGTTTATAACCACTGTTATGTATTATGGAACTTTGAAGCCAAGATATGCTTCCATACATTGATATTTGATTATTTTTCTTGTTCATCATTTTTGCAAATGTTCCTTCATGATAATTATCTGTAGCTTCAGTTCTTGATGTAGGTTAATAATATCATTGGAGGCAATATTTGTTATTCTTGACTTCATTCAGAAAGCAAGCAAGCAAACTTTGGTTTGTTTTTATTTGGTTGAACTTGATGATTTTTATGTATATAACTAAATAAAAGGATTTACATATCAGTGAAGTTCATATGATGTTTTGCATTCTTGGTTAAATTTTGTTCAAAGGATAGGCTTAACATTTTATTTAGTCTAAGTATCCCTTTCAATAATTTCTATTCAACTTGAAACGCCCTAAGTTAATTTTTGTCTTTGATTCTTTGTGAAATTTTTATGCATATTCATTGCTTTCATAAGTTGTTTGATAAAGTTTACATTGCTATAAGAAAAACATTATGAGCATAAGTTCTCATGATATTCAATCAGATACCTTCTCAATTTTAATAAAGATCATTAGAAGATAGTTTTTTTGTTGCTTTTAATCATTCATTAATTTCCTTAGCAAGCTTCATAGTGAATCCCATTGGTATAATATCTGAGAGCCGAACAGCCTCGACAAATCTACCAACATCTGCAATAGTACAACCAACAATATCTGCTGCAGTACGATTCACAGCATAGCCGACAATATAACCAACAGCACGATCAACAGTCATTTCAGCAGAGGCCATGTCAGATGGATGAAAAACATAGTCCATCTGCGGCCTAACTGTTGAATAAAGTATATTCTTTCAGAAAAGAGCTACAACAAAGATGTTTTAGGATTTAATTAAAAATCCCAAATTCAGCTTACGAGAGCCAAAGAGGTCGGAGGAAGTCGACAAGAAAGACCATCCTAATTAATGCCCCTACCACAGACTGCTCGGACACACTATAGAGAACTGTATCAGCTTCAAAGAATGACTCGAGAAGAACTTTAAAAATGGGAACATAACGATTTCAAAGGAGTATTTGATAGAATTTGAAAAATGTTCCATCAATATGATTTCGGTTGATCCAATTGTTTCAACTTACTTCTACACAACTACATCAGTGCTCAACAAAAGAGGTGAGACTCATTAAAAACCTCTGATTGACGTTAAAGTTGTCAAATGAAGGTCGATTGAGGCTACGTTGGAAATGCTTCTAGCTGACATTGCACAACTGTCTGAAGAACGAAGAAAAGATATGGGTGATGGACTCTACGAGCTGTTAGATTATGTGATAGAGGAATTCACAAAAATCAATGTTGTTGAGGCCAGAGCCACGTTATCCTCGCGCGATGCTTCTTTACCTACTGAGGAGAACGCTCAGATGAGTTGCAAAAAGTCATTCAACAACGTGATGAACATATCAACCAGATGAAGAAATAACTAGAAGAAATTATGATCGCGATGACCGCATTTCAAGGACAGTCACAGTCACCACAAATGATAGCTTCAGAAGCAAGTCAACTAGAAATTGTTCAGGTTATAGATGAAAGGAAAGAGTTTGCTTTCGCCAACAAAGATGAGCAACATAAAAAAGATTCAGTCCAGAGCATGATACTAGAAAAAATACATTAAACAAATGGTGGAACAACAGGTGTGAGAAGTTCTGACTCAATCAAAAGAAAGATTGATTCTAAAGGGCAGGTCATTCCCGGAAGAATTTGATGCTGTCCAATACCCCCAAGGGTTTCGTACCACCGTCGTTCAAGACATTTGATGGAACTAAAAACTTCTGACAACATGTTGCACACTTCCGAGCAAGTTGTTGCAATGCGGGGGGTAGTGACGCGTTGTTGTGTCGTCAATTTGTGGGTAGTCTTTCTGGAATCGCTTTTGATTGGTACGCCGAACTGCCCAATGACTCATTGAAATCATTTGTAAAATTGGAAGACCTCACCTCTTTGTTAAACGGTTTATTGGAGTTAATCACCATATCATCATCGGTGATCTCGTGGTGAAACGACAGAAGCCAACCGAAACATTAATGGACTACATTCTGTGATGGAGAAATTTGAGCATGATGTGTGAGCCGCAACTCCAAGAGCAGCATGCAGTCCAAATCCTTCTAAAGAGCATTTATGATCCAGTGAGTTTCTTACTCATGGGATTTACCATCAGGACATTCGAGAAGCTGCTTAGCAAAGTCGAGAATCTCCAAGAAGAGGCTAAGCAACTTGGTTTTCTAAAGAAAGCTGAGGGGCTGGAGCCAATGAAAACATTTGAGAAGAAATTCGGGATAGTTGCAGTGGTCCATAGGAGCAAGCGTCCGTTGTAAATGCAAGCAGAACAACCTCGACAGGCCTACCAACGTCCTCGATGGAATGCTCAACAATCATTCCAACAGAGACCCTACCAGACAGATGAAAGACAAGGTCCAACCATGACCGATCAATTAAACAAGATATACTCTTTTAAAGATGAAGCAGTCAAAAAGATGTTTGGCAATCTAATCAAGAAACCCAAATTCAGGTTACCCAAACCAAGGAGACTGGACGAAGTCAATAAGAAAGGCACCCGAGATATTGCCCGAATCATAAGTTCATTGGACATACCATAGATGAATGCTTCGGTTTCAAAGACTGACTTAAGGAGAACTTTAAGAATGGGAGCATAACGATCCCGGAAGAATATTCGAGGGAGCCTGAAAGAGGTTTTATCAATATGATTTCGGTCGATCCCAGTGTTTCACTTGACTTCTACGCAGCTGACAAAGGATGAAACGTTTCTTGATTACTATTGTGCTACTTTTGTTGTCGAAATAAATGTTAGTGGTATCAATATTGGTCTGTCCCTTCTCTCCCATCGTAAGAAAATAAAGAAAAAAATTGTTGTTTTTCATAAGTGAAATGTTTGGAAACTACAGATAACAAAACGTTCAAAGCTCAACAAAAGTTCAAAAAGGGGTGATCCAAGATATAAATTTCAATACTTTGATAATAAATTATGATTTCGGGGAAAATGAAATTAATGCCCTAATAACTGGGTTCTTCACTTTAAAGAATTCAGACCGAGTCCTAAGTAAATTTTAAAATGAAATAGTGTGCTTGAAATGCAAGTAATTGACTAAGGATGTCACGAGACTTTTAATCTTCTGCCAAGTGACTGAGTCCTGACTTTTGAATGAGTTATAATATCTCAGGATTTGTTTTAAGAAGTATTTGAGAATTTTTAATCAGGGGAGTTGATATTCAAAATCTTTAAAGTTTGCTCTACCAGATATAGTAATTCTCAGAAAATAAAAGAAGCAAAAAAATGTGAAATTCTTCTGAGAAGAAGCATGAGGTGGGCATAAAATAAAAAATTGGTGTTTTAATTCAGACATTCAAAATCTTTAAAGTATGTTTTGTTAGGTATAGTAATTCTTCGTAAAAAAAAAGAAAAGAAAAAAAGAGGCTCCGTGAGAAGAAGCTTCAGATGAGCATAAAATCAAAAATTGGTCTGTCCCTTCAAGTGTGCTTATTATAATAAATTTTTTAATGCCTCTCATGGTAGAAAAAAATTTGCGTACGTAAGACGTACGCAGCGCTGCATATGTCAGAGAGGTTATTCAGATGGTTTATACCTCCTGTAACCTCCATGTAACCTATCTGTAACCTATCTGTACCTTTTAGTAAGTTCCGCGCTTCTGTTTTCATATATATGTAGGTTACAGGTAGGTTATAGGGAGGTTTAGGGAGTATAATGCAGATATAACCCCCCATTACCCTCTGAATAACCTTCCTGACGTACGCAGTGCTGCGTACGTCTTACGTACGCAAATTTTTCTCCTCCTGGTGAGGGTTCCTAGTACAAGTGCTTTCTTTCCAATGTTCCATCTTCAATTATGTGCCTGCAGACCTATTCAACACAGAGTCGGGCTAGTGAATTCATTTTAGTTGTTTGAAGGAACCTGCTCTCAAGTTCACTGTATGTGTCTGGTCGAGGTGATTCTCTGAGTAATTTGGTTTAGTTGTCTTTGTCGAATAGTGTTGATTGATCACCTTGTCGAGTTTCTTGGATGTGAACTTTGATTGAGTCTCTTGATGGATTGGTTCGGTGGCTACTATCACGACTCGAACCTGATACATGGATTTTGGCTATACAATATCTATCTATTTCTATTATTTATTAATAAAAGAACTGTTTATCCTATGCTTATTTTTACAATTCATATCAAGAAATTTTAACAATGTTAATTGAATCCAAACTAAAAGTGGGTGCTTAGGCTTAAGATTTGGTAGAGTTGTACTATGCTTACCTTAAACGTAAGCCAACCCATGAAGTTGATTTTTTTTTCTTCAAAATTGCTTGATTTTTAAGCATATTTAAGCCCACCTTAAGCTAAACTAAACATCCCTTCATAATGAAAGTTGGGTGATTGCAAGGGAGAAGCATCACAAGATTACTGTGCTAAAAGGGAAGATCATGGACACTTGAAAGTGAATTTTATAAAATTACAATTAAGTAGTTGATGTTGACTGGAATGGAGTGCAAGCTTGTTAAAGGCATGCATCAATGCATGCTATAAAAGCAATGCGCTGAGAAGTTAAACGTCTGCATCATTTGTTCTTTATGAATGAGTTGTGAAAACAACTACTTCATTTGTGCCTGCGCAGAGCACACGCATTAAGAGCTCATGCAAAATGATTAGGTTCTTTTTGCCTTTAACTGGTGGTGCCTTGTTCATCAAGTATTATAAAATTGCTTGATTGTCTTAGACAGCAAACCCTCGTCCACTCTTGAAGTTTGAAGCTTTGCCCTAAACCGAATCACAAGAGGTTGTAGTGATTCCCTTAACGATCATGACCATCATGACGTCCTAAGCATGTGCAGCCGCGAACCTGCAGCTTCCAAGCTTCAGCCTTCGCATTTGCAATTTTGATCTTCCTTGAACATCAGTTATAATGCTGTGCAATGCTTTGATCTAGACATAATATGTATGATTTTCTTAAAATATTTTGATAGTGATCAAGTTTATTGAATATGTTATCGTGATTTGATTTTTTTTAAGATTTATTTAGTAACTTAGAAATTAAGCTTATTGCCCATCCAAATTTACATGAAACTTATAATTATTTGTTAATTCCTATTCACAATAGAACTTGTCAGAAATTTTACTTCGTTTTTTCACTCTCGATATTTGTCTTTAAATGAGGCTTGCACACACAACGTTTATTTTTAATTTTATATTAATTTTTAAATGTTAAGTTATCTATCAATTGTTTCATGTTTTATAATTACTGTTGAATGCATCATTATATTTATATTAGTATGAGCACCTAGATAATAAAAGCACTTCTTTGCTTTATGCTTTGTACATTAACGCACAAAGAACCCTTGAACACTGACTGATTGGATTTATTAACTAGTGAGTGCTAGATCAGAGGAATTCTTTTGATGACATCAATTGAAATTAAGGTAATTGAGAATAGACTACTAGTTTGAATATGTACAAGAAAGGTAGAAAATATACCTATTAGACAAGTAAATGAAATTAATGTTAGGAAAAAAACTTTTAGACCTAATTATGGATGAAACTAAATAACTTGTGAAGAATAGGCATAACACCTAGGGCACATTTAGAAGGAACAAGTTAGAAATGATTATTCATGATGTCAAGCCCAAATAGTTGTGATAACGCTATTGATGAAGATGCATGCATTGCTATATATAGTCTTCATGCCATTTCAGATTGATTTCATGTACATATTATACTAGACTCCTCGAAATAGTTTGGATATTGTTGGGGATGAATCTTTCTCTACTTCTCTTCAGGCTTTAAATTTATAGACGTTGCATACTATTCAGAATGTAAATTAATGTAACATCTTTCCTGATACTTTCGAGTTAATTATAGCATTTTATGAGTTCTTTTTGTAGGGAAACATCATTAATGTGTATCCCAGCATCTGCTATGTAAATAATTTTTAACAGGATATGATTGTGATAAATAATATTCTGCTTATTTTTGTTAAAGAAAAGTCTTGTGGATATTTTGTTTGATACAATAGCTTAAGATTTTGTCTTTTTCTGTTTTAGTTTATTGTTGGCCATTGTTTAATTTTGCAGTGGTACGCGGATTAAGCCCCGCAAACGGAACATCACAGCTCCTTTAGACCCTGCAGCTTTTGCGGATGCAGTGGTCCAGATTTATTTGGATAATGCTGGTGATTTGGTATGACCCATCTAGTATTATTTTCATTAAAGGAATTGTTGAGCTAAAGAGTTGAAAAAATTCTTCGTTCTATGCTAAAAGCAGCAGGAAGAAATTAGAAAATTAAATAAAGAATTTCATGTTTAATTGAAATTGCTGGATGCATTGACTGGAGGATCTGAAACGTGAATGTATATTGGAATTATTTTAAGATACAAAATATCGGAGGAATTTTTACTATAGTGTGGTCTAATTGACGTTGTAATGATTTTTCCCACGATTTCACTAAACTAGAATCATCAGCAACTGCAGCTTTATAGGTACAGTGGGTCAAGATTTTAACAAATAGTTGACACCTTGTTTGGATTTGTGCTTGATACTGATATATATATTACGTGAATACTTGGTAACTATTTATTTAATAATTACATTCCATGGCTTCTACACGCTTTTACAGTACAGCTTCCTGAAATGCCTTCAGCTTTTCATATTTCCTTGACTTTATCATATTGAACTTAAGTTATGCAAGTTGATTCTTTTATATAAGGTATTGCAATATGATTTGGCAAAAGACATTTGATATGCCCATTTCCTCCACTGTCATATTGAGCCGAAGTGTGCATGTCTGTTTTTTTGTGGGTATTTTTATTGTTTTTCTTATGATCGTTGCTCAGCTAACAAACTTTTTTTCACAGGAACTTGTTGCCAAAAGCATCGAATCATCAGATCTTAATTTCTCGAGATACGGTGACACCTTTTTTGAGGTATTTTGTAATGATATGGTTGTATAAAATGATGAATTAAATGCAAATAAATCTTCTATTTTTTTCGTACATATCTGCATCTTGATTTTGTCTTTTGATGTGTTTAAATAGTCAGCTAATTTCAATGATTTTTTCTGTTATCTTAACTGTTCAGGAGTTAATGTTGTGTTTTGAACATGAATTGATTGATTGAAGGGTATTCTTTTTTGTTTAGTAAAATAGATGTTTCTCTCATATAAATATGACAGCCATTATGTATCATTAAAGCAGTTTGTTGGTTGCATGTGTAGTTACTGTTTAATAAAATGTAATTTAATAACTGAACTTCTTAAGGGGTTGTAAGACAACGGATTAGATTTGAGTTAATGGAATTTAGTAAATTTTGTAAATCTTCTAAGTAAATCCTAGAAAAAATCCCAAACATTATTTGACAATGGATTTAGTAAATCCACTTGAATCCTGTCAATCTGTCTGACAACCTGTCAAGATTTAAAAGGTTATGTTGATTGGAATAAAAAAATCATAATCAAACTTTGATTATTTTATTAATATGATTAAAACTAATAAATTCAATTTCAATATTATTTCTAATTCTACTAATTAATAATTAATCATTCACTAAATTAATTAATTATTTATAAGAATTTTACTAAATTATATATATGTTAAGCAATAATTTACATTAATCAATTATTAATTAATAGTTTATTAGAATTTTTAAAATAATTTAATGTTTAAAATATAATTTAATTATTAAATAAGTTTATGTAAATTTATCTAATTATAATTAAATTAATAATATATGAATGAATTATTAATAATTAATCAATTAAATTAATAAATTTAACCTAAATTAAAATAACATATAACCACAAATCTATCTCCTCTTTCACTCGTTGCCTGAAACTCTCGCCTACATCAATCCCCTTCTTTATCCAAAACCCTCGCTTGTCCCTCCCCCTCTCAATTTCGCCCAAAACTACACCGCTTTGTTGATTGAATTCCCATGATACAATCGCAGTTAACCGAGTTAACTGGGAAGGCAACGATGGGATCACAACATACATAGACGCGAACTCTCATCTTTCTCCTCCTTACGCTTTGCTCCTAGCCGAAACCATGAAAAAACTTAACTTCACATCCTCCTTTTCGTGCAAAGCAGTAGTCACAAATTTACTAAATCCGCCGATTCGCAGGATTTAGTACATCTTGGATTTATGTACAAAATATATGAAATCCAAATGTATCAAATCCACGGCTTTATTTTGTCCAAACTGATCGTATGGCAAGATTTAAGTTAAATCCAGATTAAATCGTGCTCTAAATATATTACCTGACATGCCCTAAAGGTTTAATGGATTTGTTATTGTTGTCCTAAGTAATATGACTTTTGGATATTGAATTGAGGTCCTTTTCTGAATGTTTATTCTTATTCATCATTCTGCTTTGAGGTCCTTTTTTTAACTTAATTAAATACAAAGAGTTGTTGCTTCTCTCTGATGGATGAATCAGTATCGAAGCAAAATTCCACCGTGCTAATTTCATTGTGTACTATTAGATCAATCATGAGGAGTTCTCTCAACCATAAATCTTTTATTTAGCAACATCACATCATTTGTTTCTCATAAATTTAAATTATTTTGTTTGCTTCGCTTATTTATTGCCTTGTTGCTCCCATTGGCTATTAGTAATTATTGTTGATTTGAGTGCCAAAATTAGTATCTTAAGGCTTATGGTTTCCAACTTCTAGAAAACACATTCCACACATTGTTGGAGCTTATTTCGAACAAAGAATGATTATCCCTATTAACAAGCCACACTATGTTGCGAGAGAGTTTTAGAGATTCACTAAAAGAATACTGCGTTCAGAAATCTTATAAAATCTAGATGAGATATTCTAGATTGACTTAAGGTCATAAAGAATTATGCGGGAAAGGAATCCTTGATTTGGGAGACTCTTTAAGTCTTAAATCATCCCAAATGGGATTGAATTCGACAACCAAATATTTCTACGGTCAGGCGTGTCATTTTTAGGCTGATAAACTCAAAATAAGATTAACTGTTAAGTGGACCATATCTAAAATGATTAATTTTGTCATGGCTCTATGCCATCTTTCAAGGAGGCTGAATTTTGATTATATAATCAAAGCATCATTGAAGCTTGATGAGCTAAAATCCAATTCCACATTTCTAGCCATGAATGAAAAATTCTGCCACCTATTGAAGGAGAAATTTTAAATTCAACTCATGAATTATGTTTAGAGTTATAATAGCTTATTTAATAGGTTTTCAAATAATGTGAATAACTATCAAAATAAGAGGAATTTCTTATCGGATAGTTTGCCATGATTTTAGTACTTGCTTATCTTGCTTTTCCTATAACTAATGCATGACAATATCTTAGTTTTTCAATTCAAATATAAATCTCAGTTGAATCATTTGTTAATATTTGCTCTCTTTTCCGAACCTTGTACCTAGTGGTCAAGAACACGCGCACAAAAAAATCACATCTAAATGCAAAATAAAATTTCATTCCTCTTTTCTATTTTTAACCATGTTCACAAGGATGAAAGAACACACCAAGTATTGTATTGAAATCCCAACTTACTTTAATTCCATCCCTTTCTTTCCCTTAAATCTCATTTTGCATAAATTTTATCTATATTGTTCCAATCTTGTATACTTCTTGATTGCTCCCATGATGAAGCCCAAGTTCTTGAAAATATTTAAAAAGGCTTATTCTTTATGCACGAAATCTTTTGCGTGAGCAAAACTCATAAAACCTTAAAAAGTCCATGCTATGGTTTCTTGCTTTTTTTCATAGAATTAATTTTGTATTATAATACATTTTTATTATGGTATGGAGTTTGTTCCACTTTAGGTTTTTATCCGAGCATTAGCTTTGCTCGTTGACTCCTCGGGTAGTCCATATCTAGAATTATTCTAACTTTCCTTCTCTTTTTATGTAGGAATGTATTACGCTATGACAATAATGTAGAAGATATTTTTAACGTATTTGACTGAATTACGTTGTACATCTTCTAGAAAAGGCACTACCTCCATATATTAAAGTCCATAGGTGATGCTAGAGTCCAAGAAGATGTGGGGTGAGAAGCTAAGCTTTTAATGTGAGTATCCAAAAGATTGATAAGATGCACAGAACCAATGAATACCCATAAAGACTATTCATTTACCTGGAAGCCTAATGGTTACAAAGAAGATGGAACCATCAAAAGTTGAAGAGAGATTTAAAAGTTGCACTAGTTATAGTTGATGCCTTTAAAGAGTAAGAAGGTGAAATAATTACTAGTATTTTATTAAGTTGTAAAATTTATTTTCTTAAAAAAATTGAAGCTCCAAAAGGATCGAGCTATAATTGCTTATGTGGAACCAATGAGCGCATATTATGGATATTGCTTTGTTGCAATAGGCTGTTCACACTAAATAGAGACCCACAACAAATTTTCAAAAAATGGCTTATTCCACCTAAGCTTCAAATAGGGTTGCATAGAATTATTATGCAATTATTATGGATCAATATTAGGTTTGGGATATATACCCTTGGGCCAACTTCTATACCATTTGTGATGACTATTGTTAATGGGCCGTTGTCTAAAAAATTGGGGTGACTATCATAATATTTTGGACACATTTGCTAGTTTTTCTATGGTGCGGGTTAGTTACACTACCAAAATAGTTTACTAATTGCTCTTTGTGTTGATTAAATCTTTGGAGAGTCAATGACAACTATTATTTATGTGACCCGTAAATGAACTTGAAGGCGTGGTTGTGATTTGGGAGATGTTATAAACGCTTATTCATTTTAATTGTGATTGAATTGAGCAAGCTAATAATTTCAGGATTTATTCGTATTTGTCATGACAAATAGACTCAAGACAAGCATAAAAAACCTATTTTTCATTTTGAGGTTTAACTAATGATAAATCGGCACTGATAATCAATTTAAACATTGTTTTTACGCCATGTTTCCTGGGTGATCAGATTTTGAAGATATATATTCATGCATGAATGATGATTGAGTGTGCCAAAACCTAAATCTACAATTAAAGCTATGCACAAATAATTTGACCACCATTAAAGGAGATGGGCTTTGAGTTCTTAATTTATGAATAACTATAGTTTGTTTGTTATGTTTTCTAATAATACAAATAATCTATGAAGATAAGGGGAATGTCTTATCGAATAATTTATCATGATGCTAGTGCTTTCTTATACCTTGTTCTATGGTAGCTATTTATTAAATTATTTTACTTAATTGAAGTATAATTCAAATTCAATTTGATTCACTTGACAATATTCCCTCTCTCCTTTCATAATTAAATTTTCTCTGTACTATCCTTTTTTTTCTCCACTCTTATATTGAACTGCCAAAATCACTTCTCCTCCAAAATCACTCTTAAAGGATTTCAACATGAATCTTTATGCGTATGGATGGTTGTCCCATACATTGGGGTTGGATTCTAATGCGAAGTAATGGTTGTTCTTCACTTGTTGTTTGATGTTTGCTTTCTCTAATCGGGCATATAAGGAAGAGGGAGCACAAAACATGGCATGTAAATCCTAATTAGGTCTGGAGGACAGACAATTTTTTTTCATAAAAATTTAATTAATCTCATGTTGCATGGATATTCTATATCTTGAAATCACCTTGCATGATCTAGATTGTTCCTTTTAAGGAAGAAATGAACAATCAAGGAACCCTAACCTTGGGTAAATGCATGAAACCTTTTTTTTAAGGTGAAGCATAGAAATCATAATTTTAGAAAAATCTTAGCTTTGGCTTCTTGAATGTTTGCATATAAACGTTATGCTCTTTAAAAAATCTTATGTCTCATACAGATCATGTACTTTCAAAACATTCTGCAAATTTTCTTGAATCATTTTCGTTGCATAATACTTTTATTTTTACGTAATTACGGATCTTAATACGTAGCTGCAAGGAGTTGTGTTGCTTAAGTTCTACTCCTTAAGCAACAACTTCGTTTTGGAATCTCCGTGGATATGATACCTATTATATGACAACACTAGTGCTAGATGTATCATAACTATGCAACATTCCAGAAATCTTTACAAAAATTATAAAATACATATATATTTGCCACCATTTTGTAATGGAACATGTTTCCAAAGGTGTGAATATTTAATTTATTGGCACAAAATCAATTGCAGAAATCTTTACAAAGCTGTTGAATTATACTGGATTTAGTGATTAAAAAAGCAAAAGTAGGAATTGTAGACATTAGTACTTCTTTCCATGCTTCTTGAGTTAGTGTGCTGTGTATTTGTTATGTTTTATGCATCCTTGATGCATTGACTTTTTATTTTTGTTTTGTTTGTGTTTTTATATTTTTAATATGTCTAAATAGTTTGAGGGAAGCCATAGAATTGTGTGGGATATTAGTGCAAATCAAAGGAAAACAATAAATCATGTCCAAAGTTTAGAACTCAATACAAGATAATCGTATTGTACAATCTAAAGTACCATACAAACCTTTATGTAGTATACGATCTCTATCTTATTGTCCAATTTGTCAAAGTAACTATTATAAAATGTGTGTGATCAACATTGTGGATTAAGTCTTATCATACTGTTCTATCTGGATTTTACCAACACTCTGTCAAACTAATTATTTTTCTAACTATTAAGATGAACAAAAAATGAACTAGCTGTATTGTATGATCGTTCAGACCAACTAATGCAATAAATGCCACTTCGTACTTCCTCACCCATCTCTCAATGCCCTTAAGCTTCTTTTGTGTGAGAATCCTTAGGAATCAAGTCTGTATCAAACAATAGATCAAATGATTCTTGTGCATCATTATTTGGTTCATAATGAGATTTAAAGTCTTTGGGATTAATAAGGATGCCATTGCATGCAAGAAATCTCAAACGTCATCCACTATAAACCCAAATTGGTGCTTTAAGAACATCTGTCTTATCCAATTTATGATTTATATGTAGGGACCATTCTTTAAGTTTTTCTCCTTTTTACTCGTATCATTCCAAGCTTATTCTTTTGTTTTTCACGAATCTTGTGATAAATGCCCATCATCATTATGAAATCTATGGCGTGTATGAGGCAAGTTGAGATTAGTAATCAAGATTTGAACGTATACCACAATATATCTAACAGTGATGCTCGCCATCAAATCATTATATTTGATCTCTATAATAATTGACTTCTATCAACCAAGTTATGCCATTTCACTGACACATCGCAAGCCATTAATTAGTATACTTGCTCATAATGCTTTGGTTATTTAACACGCGCTTTGGTTCACTGTTATTTGAAAGTTGGTGATTATATCAGCATTACCTCACTCCATTTTGTTCACCTATTACATGACTTGGAGTGAATTTATTATCGCAAATTTGTGCATTAGAAAGCTAGCTTCAATTTAGAAAACTGAAGGCATATTCCATTCAAACCTTGCTCTGTGTTTTGATAGCTCATTTCTTAGGAGTAGAATCTAAATATCTTGACTGACTTGATCGTATCTCTGCTTTGTATATTAATCCTTTTTTTACATGCTCTTTAATATGAAAGGAAGGGCCATTCTGGCAAATGTTAGTTAAGAAGTTGTTGCTTCATTGACGCTAACACCCCCTTAAATACCTCTAATATGACATTTTTACTTATATCTTTAAGATACCTTGATCAAGTCATTTTTTTGGAATTCAAGATAGATGATCATATAGCACGAGAATGTGAGTTGAGAATTGTTGTAGCAGTGTGATGAGGATAAAACCTAGTTTTTAAACTAACTTGCATCTTCCCCAAGTCCTCATTCCGACTCTGTGATACTTGAGTATTTGTGAGTGCTTTATCTTCTTATGTGGTTTATTGTTTTCTCTTTCCGAGAAATCTAAAGGATTAGATAGCTTGGCTTTGTTTTTGCTTTTAGCTTCTTTTCTTTTAAGTGTTAATTTTTTTCTTTTCCTTCATTTAACATATTTTTGTTGCGTTTTTTTTTTTATGTACTTGTATTACTTTGTAAAAATAAAAAAAAATGTTGAAACCTTTGTTATATGTGCCACACTTATTTTTAATTATATTGTAAATCAAAAGGACAAATTTAGGGGGAGTTATATAGACCCCTAATTATGTACGCAATCAATGTTTGTTAACATAAAAAAGGAAGATCGTTGTCCCCAAAAGCTTATGAGTATTTTCTTAGTATGTTGATTAACTTTGAAGATCAAGCTAATGAAGACAAGCATTTTTTAAGGTTGCAATCATTTAAATTGTTTTGCAATATGCAGATATGGCTTTGGGTTCGACCATGCGGCTCGCGTTTGGAGTTATTTTCTTACCTCTCTACCCACTTGCCCTCATCTGGTGCCTTAGGTGCCTCTTCGATTCTTTTCTCTGCCCTCATCCCTTGGGTTCGATTGCTCCCCGATTGTCCCTCCCACGTGCCTCTCTCACGCTTCTATCTCTGACGTGTCTCTCTCGATTGTTGCCTGTCTCCTCCTCTTTCTCTTTGTGATCCGTGGTTGTGGTGCTCTGAATGTTATAATGTTGCCTTTGTTGTGGTGATTTTCAAAGGAATGGCTTTTCTGTGAGTATTATCATGCTCTTTGTGGTGAGTTTCGAAGGAATGACTTTTTTCTGTGATTTTTAGGCTTTCTCCTTTTTTTGTGAGTAATATCATACTCTTTCGACTGTTGCCTTTGGTTGAGTGTTGGATCTTGAATTTGTTTTGATTATTCTCATGCAGAATCTTCATGTATCATATGAAACAAAAGTGGTCTGTAATTGTCGATTTCTGCTTGAATTTAGGTGGTCTGCTTGTGACTGGGCTGTGGCTTTCTGTTTTGGCTAAACCTTTGGAATTTATGCTTTCTTTTGTATTTTCTTAAGAGTATCGTGGGTGTAGAATTATTATAATGGCAGCAATTGCTTTAAAATTTAAATTTTTTTTCGTTCATTTGAAAGACAATACTACTGGGCCAAAAGGTTGTGGTGAAATTCGAAAGACAATACTATTTTTCTGGTGAAATTCAGTATCGTGGGTGTAGAATTCGATCACCCCGACTTACAAGAGGAATCTCTTATTTCGTGCTATTTTCTCTCTCTTTTCTTCTCTCTCTATACCGAGATACACCAAAAAAACTCTACTCCGAGATATACCGAAGAAGATAAACTTACAAAAGAAATAAACTCAATTTCTCTTTGGCCACAAGCCACCAAGAATAAGCTAAGGAAGAACAATTTTCTTCTTCCTTCATCGCAAGGAACTACTTCTTGCACCTTCTTTCCTCTATCACGTGGAAACCTTCCTCTATCCCGAGGAAATCGAAGAACACCGTGACTTCTAAAACCCAAGGAGAGCCATCAAAAGTCTTTTATCACGAACAGGAGGGAGCAAAGAGATGCTTCGCTTCACAAAAAGGGAAGGCGGGAGCGGTTGGCGCTTACAGTTCTCGACTAGACGCTTCGCTTTGTGCGCAAGAGTGGGCGGAGGCGAGATTGCGAACGAGAGATCGTGACCTTTAGTGATCGAAAGAGCGGGAGCGGGAGGGGGTCCGAACTGAGCTCCAGCATAACAAATCTCCCTCTTGGAGACCGATACACATGCTTCAACATTTCCTTCCTCGAACTGATATCCTCCACTGACGGTGTCACCCTTTTTTTAAATATGATTCCTCCTCTGTGAATCCTCCACCTCTGCAACTCAAAGCATTGTCTTTATTCTAGAAGACCAACTGAAGCTGTGCACAACTTCAGTTTCTCAAGAGTAATACCCTTAGTCAACATATCAACAAGGTTCAAATGACCTTGCACCTCCAAGCTAGTTCCTAGATTACTCTTGTCTCTGCTTACAACTCCCACTGCATGGGCAATATTCTTTCTTTGCTGAAAGTCTTTTTCAACAAGTCTAGCCTTGTACTTCTTACTGCCATAAAGTTCAGTCTTCACATGGTACACCTACTTGTTGCGTAATGCCTTCTTCCCTGGTGGAAGTTCTGCCAGCTTCTACTTGCTCGAACTTTCATCTTGCAATATTTCTTCATTGCTCTGTGGTTCTCCATCAACTATCTGTGGAATAATAGAAATGAGTGTCCTGTATCCACTCTTCTCTTCACTTCCATCATCAACAAAACTATGAAGTGTCACCAATAGTGCATCCTGTACTTCTTTAGATACCACATTTGCGCTATCATTCTACATCTTTTTGAGATTCCTACAGTTCTTCTTTATGTGGCCAGCCTTGCCACAATTCCAGCAGGTTGTCTGCTGGCCAGAATTTGATTTTGATCTCCTTTATTTGAGTTCTTGTCCTGTGATCTCTCTCTGAAATTAACATTCAATGTCAAACTCAAACCTGAGATCTCACTAGAATTTTTTCTGCGCATCTCCTCAGCCAAAATCAAATCACGAATATCAGCACATTTCAATTTAGATTCACGTGCAGAACTGCTAACTGCCATCCTCATAGCTTCCCTACTATTTGACAATGATGCCAACAATATCAACGCATATATCTCATCATCAAAATCAATTTCAACAGACGACAATTGATTTGTGATAGTATTGAAATCATTCAGGTGTTGAGCAATAGAAACACCTTCCGCCATCTTCAAGTTGAATAACTTCTTCATCAAGTACACTTTGTTATTCGCCGATGACTTTTCATGCTTACCTGATAAGGCTGTCATGAGATCTACAGCCATTCTTTCCTTGACGACGTTGTGTGCAACGGACCTTGATAGGGTTAATCGAATAATCCCCAGAATTTATCGATCCAACAAATTCCATTCAGTCTCATCCATTCTTTCAGGTCTTTTCCCCAATAACGGAAGATGAAGTTTTTTCCCATAAAGATAATCCCTTATCTGCATCCTCCAATAACTAAAATCTGTGCCATCAAACTTCTTGATCTTTGAAACCTTCACTTCATATACAACCATAATTCTTCCTCATATCTAAACAAAGCTCTGATACCAGTTGTTGCGGTATATACACCACCAGTTGTTGTGGTATATCTATAAATCAAACAGGAGAACGATCAACGAAGCAAAAAATAGAATGAAAAAAATCACACCAGAAAAGAACACAGATTTACATGGTTCGACAAATTGCCTACGTCCACGGAGTTGCAGAGGATTTTACTACTTGAGGAATTTACACCAGTTGATCACCTCGACTTACAAGAGGAATCTGTCATTTCATTGCTCTCTTCTTCTCTCTTTTTTCTTCTCTCTACACCGATATACACCGAAGAAGATAAACTTACAAGAAAAATAACCCAATTTCTCTTCAGTCACAAACTATCAAGAAAAAACCAAGGGAGAACAATCTTCTTCTTCTTCTTTCTTCTTCATTCACCGCAAGGAACTACTTCTTGCACCTTCCTTCCTCTATTCCGAGGAAATCGAAGAACTCCGTGACTTCTAAAACCCAAGGAGAGCCATCTGAAGCCTTTTATCACGAACAGTAGGGAGCGAAGAGATGTTTTGCTTCACAAAAAAGGGAAGGCGGGAGTGGTAGTGAGCGAAGGCGAGATCGCGAACGAGAAATCACGACCTTTCGCGATCGAAAGAGTGGGAGCGGCAGGGGGTCCGAATTGGCTCCAGCATAACAAGCCTAATCCTGATAAGAGATATCACATACCTGACATTGAGTGATCAATCAATGTAACACTAAGCAGAAAATAAATGTTCAATAAAAGAAATTTCTTCTTATACGGTGTCATTGAAAGAACTTTTGGTGTTTGGAAGAAGAAATATGTTATACTCGCGATATTCCATCTTATTTGTTTTCCAAACAGGTGTAGATTGTGATTGTCATGATAACTCTCCACAATTATATTCGATATCATTCCCGCAACGACACCGACTTCCGTAGGGTGAACGAGGATCATGTGCATGCATCTGCCGAGACATTTGAATATCATCTTGGACATTTTTTGTCACAAATAAAGAATAATGATTCCGCCACCTGTACTAATGATGGGGAAGGTGCAAACGAGATGACAAAGTTGAGAGAACTAATTACAGATCTTATAGTAGAAGGGTGATTGGAGTATTTATATATTATTCAATACTATTTGTACTTTATTTTGCTTATTCAACACTTTGTACTTTACATTACATATTGATTGTTTGAACTCTTTATACTATTTGTAAGTGTTTTTTTCATTTGCAGTTCATTTTTTTGGGTGAGTTTGAGAGGTTCATGATGAGACATTTGATCTTATAGGTTCTTCTGGATGACCAATTAATTGTTATTGGTTTGTTTCACATGTGAAATTCTAATAAAAACAATCAAATTTCTCTTCTTTTTTGGTGCGGCGGTTTTTGAGGTTGTTCAGAAAGGGCTTTTTTGGTGTCATGCATGTGACAGAAACGAGCTTTGATATTACGTGGGTTAAAGACAACCAAGAGCTTTTTTTTACAATGTCTACTTCTTTTAGTGACAGATTCGTAGTGATAGATTTGTTGGTTGGTATACTGAATTTTTTGAGATCTTACGACTGCACAAAACTGTAATTACTTCTTTCATCAATTTGTATTTGTTTATTTTATACAATTCATGTTTATTTCCATTTTTTGTATATATATGATTTTGTACATTTCATGTTTATTTTCATTTCTTGTATATCTTTCATCAAATTTTTACGTTATTCATAGGTGTTTTTTTTCCATTTCATTTAATTTGGTTTTCATTTGGTGGGTACAATTCATGTTTATTTTCATTTCTTGTATATCTGATATTGATTATTTGGGTTTTTGACGCTATTCATAGGTGTTTTTTTCCATTTGCATTTAAATATTGTGTTCTTTTGGTGGGTTTGAGAGGTTCATGATGAAACATTTGATCTTATGGGTTTTTCTGGATGACCTGTTAGTCGCTGTCGATTGGTGTCACATGTGAAATCCTAATGAAGACAACCAAATTCCTCTCTTCTTTTAGGCGATATGGTTTTTGAGGATCTTCTTCTGGATGATCTTTTTTGGTGATATGTACATGTGACACATGCGAGTTTGGTTTTACGTAGGTTAAAGTCAACCAAGAACCCTTTTTTCTACGAGGTATGTTTTCTTCTTGTAAAGACAGATTCGTTGGTTGGTATACTGAGTTTTCTGAGACCTCACGTCTACAAAAAATTACAAATAATTAGTTCTTTTAGCAATTTTAACTTGTGTTATGACTAATGGATTGCTTTTTGTTGCATTCAACAAAGATGAGTTCAAGGATTTCAGGGACCTCCCGACGATTTCTCTGCCACTGCGGACTTCAGACTTTTTTACTGACGTCACGAAAGACACATAACTACGAGACAATTCTATAGGTGTCTACGGAGAATCATGAAAAAGTGTGACTTCTTCCGGTGGGCAGACAATCTGATAGATACCACTATCGATAGTGATCGAGAATGGATAACATCCTTGGAGGACGATGTAACTTGTGACATATACTGTCTGCATTTTAAAAATAATATTATCATATTATTAAATGTAATTTTAATAATTTTTTTTAGCAATTTTGATGTTTACTGTTATGTGAGGTATATATCTTATTTTTTATACTGTTATGAATTGAATTTTTAATTCTCAAGTATCAAATATATTGCTATGACAGTTCTGTTACAAAAAATATTACTATACAGGGGCAAAATTGACATTTGTCCAGTAGCAGCTGCAGCACAACTGTTTTCAAACTGCAAAATATAAATAGTCAACCAACTTATCCGCAACATCTTCTGCGCAGCAGCTGCACAACAACTTATTGATAAGCCGCAGCTGCCCCAAACTTACCCTCATCGGATTGATCATAATGAGCACCTTTTGGGAAAATGTGTATTTCTGTTTTTTAACTAGCAATGAAAAAAACCCAGGGCACCTGTCCGTTTGGGTCTGCGAAACCATTTTATTTGCCGACAAGTTCCCCTATTTAATACAAATAATTAAATAGGGTTTATTTTAAGCTGGGTTCGGAAAAAGCTCCCTATAAGGGCAAGCCCCTATAGTTAATTACATCTTAAATGACCGA